>JAFCGX010000448.1:0-267770 GCA_019023105.1 Diglossa brunneiventris
CTCTTCTGTTGTGTTCTTCAATAAAATTGTACTGATTTTTGTTGCTGTAAATCCCCTGTGTCCTTGATGGTTATTTTTGCACCTTAAAATCCACCCCGTCATCCGTACCACTGGGACGGATCGGGACAGGTTCATACAACACATTCCTTCAAACTCCTCACATTTGTGCTCATGTGCTAACAACAATCTATAGCAGCTCTATTTTGCAGTGTGCCATGTCTAACAGTACGTCAGTGAGCATCTGATTTAAAATAGCTGACGTTACCTTTAGTTGTTTGATCATCCAGCATCCCAACTAATTAGGCGTAGCCAAAGATTGAGCAGCAGCAATACCTGGCGATAGGAATGACGCTATTAATCCGGCTGGAGCGCCCAAAACTCTACACTATGTTGGCAATCAGGTCTTAAGCTTGTGATTGTTCTTTCAATCCTTCCAGAGGCGAAGAAGCGGCTTCGCCACACACAGAGCATTGTGCCTGTCGCGGTGCGCTCCGGAGCGCAGCTTCTACCGAAAGACGCCCAGGACCGGCCCTTACCTTCGGAGAGCTCTGTATCTCCGTCTTTTCTGATTCTTGTCACCTGAATTGTAGGGAAAAGCTTTTTGACTACGTCTAGCATGGAGAAACTGTGCCAACACTGCAAACATCCCTTGACTTTTCCCTAGAAGTTCATGGAGTTTTTTGCATCTTGGAGTGGAAAGGAAAGCATAAGATTTGCCACCGAGGGCTGCAGGAAAACTAGCATGAAGCACAAAAATGTTGTCCAGGAACTCCTTCCCTACGTATGTTAATGTGAGTTTAGGAGGCAGGCGAGGGACAGCGTATCGTCCTCTCTCAGTTTGGAAGCTGCGCACACAATCCCGGTGTTGTGCAGCTTCGTCCTTCGCTTCTCGGAAGCTGCCGCGCTGTCCGTCTCATGGAGGCAAAGAAGCGGCTTCTTCGCACACAGAGCATTGTGCCGGTTGTTGTGCGCCCCGGATGGCGGCTTCTGCCAAAAGACACCCGGGACCGGCGTTAAGCTTCAGAGAGCTCTGTATCTCAATCTTCTTCGTCTCTTGTCGCCTGCATCGTAGGGAAAAGCTTTTCCATGACGTCTCGCATGGAGAAACTGTGCCAGCACAGGAAACGTCTACTGATCTTGCTCTAGAAGTTGCACAGAGGGCTGCGGTAAAACTAGCAGGAAGCACAAAAAAATTGTTCAGAAACTCTTTCCATACGATTTTTAATGTGAATTTAGGTGGCAGCCAAGTGGCAAGTCACCGTCTTCTAGCAGTCTGAAAGCTGCACACTCAATCCTGGTGTTGTGCGGTTTAGTTTTTCGCCTCTTGGAAGAAGCTGCTTCTTCACGCACCGAGCATTGTGCAGGTCACGGTGCGCTCCGGAGCGCGGCTTTTGCTGAATGACGCCCGGGACCGGCACTTACCTTCAGCGAGCTCCGTATCTCCATCTTCTGCGTATGTTGTCGCCTGAATCTTTGCGAAAAGCTTTTCCACTACGTCTCGCAAAGAGAAACTGTGCTAGGACAGCAAACGTCCCCCCATCTTACCCTAGAAGTTCATCAAGTTCTTTGCATCATGGAGCCTAAAAGGAAGCGTAAGATTTACCATGGAAGGCTGCAGGAAGACTAGCAGGAAGCACAGGAAGGTTTTCCAAGAACTCCTTCTATACGAATGTTAATGTGAATTGAGGAGGCAGGCGAGTGGCAAATTGCTGCCCTCTATCAGTTTGAAAGCTGCACAGACAATCCCGGTGAATCAGGAAAAATAGAGGGACCATTTGAGCCTATTACCTGGGGCAAGGGTTTTGTGTGTATTTCTACAGATACAGGACTCAAGTGGATTCCTTCAAAAAACATGAAACCGTACCATCCATCAAAGCCCATGGATGCTTTTGCACCAGCCAGTGACCCTGCGAGTGGAAGCTGAGAGACGGGCACCCAAATGCGAACTATGCAGAATCACCCAGAGAAAATTGTCTGCCAGAAACAGATCAAGAAAATAATGGGATTGTATTATTATTTGTGCGTGTGCATGCTACTTTTAACTTTTTGTTTTTATCTTTGCAGTGAAGCTTAACCTGTAATTCAACCAGAACCAAATGTTTAGGTTTCTTTAGCCAAGTCCACAGGCTCTGACACCATTTGCTTATCTAACACTAGCCCTGATAAACCTTTTTCAACTTGTTTAGTTGGAGTTCCTTTCCCAGAGGGTTTTGATAATGTTACTTTTGAGAAATATTGGCCATATGATGATCATCACATTTCCCCCAACTCCCAGCCCGAGACACCAAACTTATATTGATAATTTTAAAGTTGATAAATCTGACCTTCAAGAATTAGAAATTTTAGGCTCATTAACTATGGACACTTGTTATTTGTTTCATTTTGTAGGAAAAAATGGGCCACATTTAGATGTTACTCCTTATCACCCAGTTTATAGTAATATGACTTCTTGGTGTAATCAAACTAAGCTTCTTACATATGATGAACCTCACGCAGATTGTTTTAACAAACTTCCAATTCCATTTCCTAAAGGAATTTGGCTCATCTGTGGAGACAGGGCTTGGCAAGGTATTCCCTCAAAAATAGATGGTGGTCCTTGTGCACTGGGACAAACTTACAATAATTGCTCTCAGTGTCAAAAAAGCAATCAAAAAGAAAAATAGAAAAATAAGATCTTCCTTAGGGTATCATTATGACAGCAACTGCGATAGTGAGTTCCACCCCTGGAACTCTAAAAAAAAAATTGTTACAAGCATTTTTTTGCCTCAGTTAAGTTCTGCAATTGCATTGAAACAAACAAATTAGGGTGTTGGTTCTGTAAAGAAGTAAATGCCACCTCTACTATAATTAGTGATTTGCTGACAGATGAGGAGGCAGTCAGACACGCCACTTTACAAAATAGAGCTGCTATTGAATTTCTTTTACTAGCACATGGGCATGGTTGTGAAGATTTTGAAGGATTGTGTTGTATGAATTTGTCTGATCATTCTGCTTCGATTCATAAACAGCTGCAAAACTTAAGAGATTTAGCTAACCAAATTACAACAGATGAACCATGTTGGTTGGACAATTTGTTTGATGGTTGGAGCTTTGAACCTTAGCTGAAGGAACTTTGTAAGTTAGGCTTGATTGTGTAAGTGGTGATGATTGCGATGATGGCAGTGGTACCCTGTACACTTCAATGCGTGCAGAGAATGATGAATAAGACAGTTTCCAGTATCTTTGTTGTTCATCAGAACGGGGGAGATGTTGGGAAGGATGAAAGTTTGACGAAGTCTCACAGATATGTATGCTTAGCAGAAAGATTTTTAAATGTAGAGTTGTTGTCATTATAGTGCAAGAGTTCTATTGTCATTACATTGCAAGGGTTCTATATTGCTAGAGTTCCATACCTCCCTGATGTTTCTTGTGGGCAGCTCCTCTAGGCACTGACTCTTCCTTGTCCTCACAGTAGCCAACTGACTCTCGTTCCCCCTCAGCCAACCAATCCACTCTTTTATAACACTCTTCTTATTGGCTACAGGTGTGGCCTCTTAAAATCAGGCCTGCTCCTAATCTTTAATAATTAACCCAGCTGCAACTCTTTAGGGGATAAGATTGCTTTCTATCCTACCTTTGTTTACCTATATTCTATTCTCCCACATAGAGTCTGATGAAGGAATAGAGATGGAAGTGAGTTTTGATATAGAAGAAAAGAATTGCTGAGCCGGTCTTACTGGCTAACCAAGAAGGCAAAGGGTACGTTAGTTAGAAGGGGTTTTTATGGCTTAGAGCAAAGGATAAACCCACCTCAAACAAGAAGATGTTTTTACCAAGCAGGAAGATAGCACAGGCAAACAAGTCAGCAAAGTTGCAAGTAGAAAAAAGGTCTCAGAATTTTCCACTGCAAGAAAACTGAATAACGACTTCTAGCTTAAACTGTAATGTACTAACTTTTAGTGATTGGAGAATAGTAACATGAATATGGTAATTATAGTAGTTATGATAGGCTATAGATAATACTTAAGGTATAGATTGGTTCTACTGTATTAAGATACTAAGCAAAGAAAAGTATATAATGCAATGTAGCCAAAACCAAGGGGGTCTCCAGGCCTGCCTGCTGCTGGAGCTGACAGCTGTAGGCACAGGCTCTGTCGCCCACGACCCTGGACTGCTGTAACCTCTTGGATGGAATAAACTGCATTTTGGAGAGCTGCCTGGAGTCCCGCATCCCTCATTTCGGCTCTTACACTAAGCATAAGACTTACCACAGAAGGCTGCAAAAGGACTGGCAGGAAGCACAGGAATGTTGTCCAAAAACTCCTTCCATACGAATGTTAATGTGAGTTAGGAGGCAGGAGAGTGCCACAGTACAGTCCTCTATCAATTTGAAAGCTGCGCACACGATCCCAGTGTTTTTGGTTTCGTTCTTTGCCTTTTTGGAAGCTGCTGTGCTCTCCATCTCCCGGAGGCGAAGAAGGGGCTTCTTCGCTCACAGAGCAGTGTGCCGATCGCGGTGCGCTCTGGAGCGCGGCTTTTGCCAAACGATGCCCAAGACCAGTGCTTACCTTCAGAGAGCTCCGTATCTCAGTCTTCTGCGTCTCTTTTCACCCGCATCTTAGCGAAAAGCTTTTCCACTGCGTCTCACAAGGAGAAGCTGTGCCAGCAGAGCAAACGTCTTCTGATCTTGCCCCAGAAGTTCGAGTTCTTTGAATCTCGGAGTCTAAATGGAAGCGTAAGATTTACCACAGAGGGCTGCAGGAGGAGTAGCAGGAAGTATGGGAAAGTGGTCAAAATACTCCTTCCCTACGAATGTTAATTTGTATTTAGGAGGCCGGCCACTGGCAAGCTTCCGTCTTCTAAGTTTGAAAGCTGCGCACACAATCCCGGTGTTGGGCGGTGCTCATTCTTCGCCTCTTGGAAGCTGCCGCTCTCTCCGTCTCCCAGAGGTGAAGAAGCGGCTTCTTCGCGCACAGAGCATTGTGCTGGTCGTGGTGTGCTCCGGAGTGCTGCTTCTGACGAAAGGCGCCCAAGACCGGCACTTACCTTCGGAGAGCTCTATATCTGTGTCTTCGGCGCCTCTTGTCGCCTGCATCGTAGCAAAAAGCTTTTCCACTACGTCTCGCAAAGAGAAACTGTGCCAGCACATTAAACATCCCCCAATCTTACCTCAGATGTTGCACGGAGGGCTGCAGGAAGACTAGCAGGAAGCACAGGAAAGTTGTCCAAGAACTCCTTCCATATGAATGTTAATGTGAATTTAGGAAGCAGGCGAGTGGTAAGGTACCATCCTCTATCAGTTTTGAAGCTGCGCACACAGTCTGGGTGTTGTGCGGCTTCATTCTTCACATCTTGGAAGCTGCTGCACTCCCCATCTTCCAGAGGTGAAGAAGTGGCTTCTTCGCACACAGAGCATTGTGCCGGTCACGGTGCACTCCGGAGGGTGGCTTCTACCAAAAGACGCCCGGGACCGGCACTTACTTTGCAAGAGCTCTGTATCTCTGTCTTCTGCCCCTCTTGTTTCTGATTCTCTGCGAAAAGCTTTTCCACAACTTCTTTCAAAGAGAAACTTTGCCAGAACTGCAAACATCCCCTGATCTTGCCCTAGAAATTCATCAAGTTCTTTGCATCACGGAGCCTAAACGGAAACTTAAGATTTTCCACAGAAGGCTGCAGGACGACTAGCAGGAAGAACAGGAAATTTTTCCAAGAACTCCTTCCATACGAATGTTAATGTGAATTTAGGAGGCAGACGAGTGGCAAGGTACTGTCCTCTAGGAGTTTGAAACCTGCGCACACAATCCTGCTGTTGTGCGGCTTCGTTCTTCGCCTCTTGGAAGCTGCCGCCCTATCCGTCTCCCGGAGGCGGATAAGCAGCTTCTTTGTGCACAGTTCATTGTGCCAGTCGCAGTGCTCTCCAGAGCGTGGCATCTGCTGAAAGACGCCCAATACCAGCGCTTACCTTCGGAGAGCTCCATATCTCTGTCTTATGCGTATCTTGTCACTTGCATCTTAGCAAAAAGCTTTTCCACTACATATCGCAAGGATAAATTGTGCCAGCTTAGCAAATGTGTCGGAACCCAGGACATCCCTCTGGCTGTCCAGAACGGCCAAAACCCCTGCCAGGGGGCTCAGAAAACCTGGCACAGAGCCCTAAACACCCATGGTTTTGATATGACCCGTGGAGCAAGTTACCAACCTTTTATGAAGATCAGCAGGCCACAGCAGTTTAAGTAGAATAATAGTGAAATTATCACGGGGTGAAAAAATAGAATTTCTGGTTTCTAGAATGGGGGTTCAGGGGCAAGATGGAGGGATCTGGGCGTGTCCAGCCTTCCTCCTTCTTCTTCTTGGCCTCCATCTTCTGCTGTGATGTTGGCACTTTTCGATTGGTTTAGAGTAGAAGCTCACTGTCTAACATAGGTGATAGGTATTGGCAAGTAATTGTAAACATTATATAAGTAGTTTTTAGTATAAAGACATAACACCGCCCCGGGGGCAGGCAGTGTGCCTGGAACTGTCCTGCTGGACAGACCCCAGCAGGGCAGGAGAAAAACTTTTACATATAAGACACAATAAACAACTTTGAGAATGAGAACCGAAGAGCTCCGATTCATTCTTCAAGTGCTTGGGCTGGGAAAAGAGACTTTTATCATTTCTCGGGGTCACGGTGACCAGCTAGAGATCCTGAGATAAAAGTTCATCAAGTTCTTTGCATCTCAGAGTTTGAAGGGAAGTGTAAGATTTACCCCGGAGGGCTACAGGAGGCCTAGCAGGAAGCATGGGAAAGTGGTCTAAAAACCCCTTCCCTATGAACGTTAATGTGAATTTAGGAGGCAGGCGAGTGGCAAGCCACCGTCTTCTAGGCGTTTGAAAGCCGCACACACAGTCCCGGTGTGCTGTGGCTTCTTTCTTCACGCCTTAGAAGAGCTACGCTCTTCGTCTCCCAGAGGCGAAGAAGCAGCTTCTTCGCACACAGAGCATTGTGCCGGTTGCGGTGCGCTCTGGAGTGCGGCTGCTGCCGTAAGACACCTGAGACCGGCACTTACTTTTGGAGATCTCCGTATCTCCATCTTCTGCATCACTTGTTGCCTGCATCTTAGCGAAAAAGTTTTCCACTATGTCTCGCAAGGAGAAACATTGCCCGCACAGCAAACGTCCCCCGATCTTGCCCTAGAAGTTCATCGAGTTTTCTTTGGATCTCAGAGCCTAAAAGGAAGCATAAGATTTTCCACGGTGGGCTGCAGGAGTGCTAGCACGAAGCACAGGAAATTTTTCCAAGAACTCCTTCCATACGAATGCCAATGTGAATTTAAGAGGCAGGCGAGTGTCAAGCCACCATCCTCTAGCAGTCTGAAAGCTGCACGCACAGTCCTGGTGTTGTGCAGCTTCATTCTTCGCCTCTTGGAAGCTGCCGTAATTGCCGTCTCGCTGAGGTGAAGAAGCGGCTTCTTTGCGCACAGAGCATTGTGCCGGTCGCAGTGCACTCCGGAGCCCAGCTTCTGCCGAAATATGGCCAGGACCGGCACTTACCTTCAGAGAGCTCCGTATCTCTGTATTCCTCATCTCTTATGGCCTACATCGTAGCAAAAAGCTTTTCCACTGCATCTCGCAAGGAGAAATGTTTCCCAGCACTGCAGACGTCCCCTGATCTTGTCTCTGAACTTTGTATTTGCTGCACATTCAAGAAGCACTCCTCTTTCTTAATTAAGCTGCAAGTTGCTTTCAGATTGCCGTGGTCTCTGCCCCCTCCTCCCTGGGGCCAATAGACAGAGGCACATTACAGCCTCGCAAAAAGAAAAGATCCCAAGAGATGTCACAGTGCATATGTGTAGCACAGATGCTGAAAAGGGACAAAGCTGAATAACCTCGCTCGGCTTCAGTCCTGTGCAGATCCCAGAAGGCGAAGAATGAAGCAGCAAAGCACCATGCTTTTGTGCGTACTGAAGGGAATTGCAAAAATCCAGCAACTGCTCATCCACAAGCACAGTCAGCTGCATATGCTTTTGCTTCTTGAAAAACTCACCGGTGCCCTTGATCTTGATCTTGATCCTGATCTTGATCTCGGGATCCTGGTACTTTACCCAAGTACTCTGATTTGCGTTTTTATACTTTCTTATGTGACATTAAGAAACTTTTGATCCAAACTAGAACTTGTTGTTTTCTGAGAAAACTACATTTTCTGACTACAAATGAGACATATCTGCAGTTTACCAGACTGTCTATATCTGCTCTTTTGCAGTATAAAAATGATTATTTGAATAATTCACCACCTGAATTTCAATGATTGAAAAAGTCTTCTTACTCAATTCTATTATTCTCTTTATTTCCTTCTCTTTGTCATGTTATTTTGGCAATTAATGCATGCACAATGGCTACTGTGCTCCCGTGATGTGACATCAAATGTGCAGGCTCTTCTAATTTTGTCACTGATTAAATCATACATAATCCCTGCAGGAAACTTGCAGGATGTCTCTCATTGTCACGGCTTCTGTTTAGTTTCCTCACTCTTTTGAATCATTCCCTGTCTTCTTACTCACACTCTGAGTAACCAATTTCTAATTTTCTTTCCTATCTGGCTTTACCAATCTTTCTCTGAATTGGATGCTTTTTAATTCAGCCATGCAAAGTTAAATAATTGTAACAAGAAGAGTGCTAAATTCAAAAAAATGAATATATTTTGGAGTTTTATTCCCTGAAGAGTTAAAAGATCTGTCTTCAAATCTTCCTATATGAAGAATATCTTGAAAATTGTCTCTGTGCAGGTATTTTGAACACAGTTAATGCTATAGTCATTGCTTTGGCAAATTTTACAGAACTGCAGCATTGTGTGTTTTGCAGCTTATAGGGAGAGGTTTCTAGGGCCTTGAGAGTGGGCTTTGTCTCACGTAACTTTAGACATCTGAAATTCATCTAGGTATCCTAAATAGTCCATAGAAATACAAATACCTGCACAGCACAGGAGGTGAGATTCATCTTACCATGTGTCTTGAAAAGGGCTATCTATGTGTGAAAGAGATTCTAGTCAGAATTCTGCTCAGTACAGTCAGTAAAGTTTGGAGAGTTGATAATTTTATTCTGTGGTATATATCCACAGAGGCTGAAGGTCTCTCCATGCTCCAGTGCCTAGCAGTCTTCTCAATTCTTCCAATCCTTGAGTTGAATCCTAGCAGAAAAAAGTTTTCTCAAGGTGACCTTTACCAAAAGACTCAATGTTAGGTGGACTCAATCAATTCCTTTTCTGTCAATTTAATAGAAAGGGATCCTAAAGATTAAATACATTTGCTTAGGTGAGAGAAATCATACTCTTTGTAGATGGCATGTACTGCCCGGTATTGACAGCAGAAAGAAGCAAAAAAGCATGCAAATAACTGCGCAATGTAGTCAGCAGAACTTCAAGCAAACCAGTGAAAAAATATTTGCTTTATATGTAAGATGAATCTGAGAGATACATATGGAGTGCTTAATGATGTTTTTCATTCACATTTAAAAGATGAAATAGGCTAAACTTATGATAGAAGGAATTAATGACTTTTCGTTAGAGTATTTCTTTAGAGACATGTACCCTGTGAATATATGTTTAGCCACCTATTGGCTTCCCATCAGCAATTGTTGCATTTTTAATTGCCTTTACAATCTATAATTTAATCCTTTTTGCATGAATTTTGTTTCCCTAATATTTGCATAAGCTTTTTTTTTGGAACACTGGGAAAAATTTCCAGAAGTAGTTCAATTGGCTGCTCTGTCATTTAATATTATAAATCATTTATGGTGTCGTTTATAGAAGACAAACCCACTAAATAAAAGAGTATTCCCATTATACTTCTCCACTATTTTCCCCACCATTGATCAAAGACAATTTTATATTATTTCCATAATCCCAGAACACACTCATAATTCATCAAACAGAGCTTCTCATCAGACTTTTAAGAGCAACATGCTCATATGTTTATTTCTGCCATCTTGCTTGAAGGGCAGTTACCCCACTATTAGAATCTAGACTTGGGGGAAAAAAAAAGCATCTCCTCGTCTACCATCTAGCTCTTTTTCCTGGTGAATTAATTTGTAATACTCTGATAGTGGTTGTTACAGATTTTGATTTCCAGTATTCTTCAGAAAAGTCAAAATATTTAGAAAAAAAATTGCCACATTCACAAAGCAATGCAAAGAATTCTGCTGTAAATAGTTAGTCCCAAGTATCTAGGAAAAAAGTGTACAATCACTTGGTTACATCTGAAGAGTTGTTTCATGTTGTATTCTAGGCATTAACTTCTATAAAAACCGTTGTAAATTTGATGTACTTTCCAAATCAGAACCTAAATATCTCCAGATAGGTTTAATGAACATTAGAAGTAATAAATATATCTTGTGTTAGAAACAATCTAAAACCAAGGGAAAAAAACCCAAAACCACAAACCCCAGAAACAAAACCTAAAAGCCCAAACTCACCAAGAAACTTACAAATGAAACAGTTTATTCCATTTCCATTTTTTCACCTCTCTTCCACAATGTAAAGGTAGCTCTTGGCAGTTTAAGGAGTTGAAAGTATCCAAGTCTATTTGAAACCATATTGCTTCTGAAAATACTTTGGCCTGAATATTGTTTCTAGTATGATTTTCTGTTCTAAGTAAGTAGCAGCGCTTTCTTCTATGTGTTATAATTGAAAATATGGCTTGTAATTATTTCTATTGTTTTAAGAAACTTAAATTGTGCAAGATGGTTTGGTTACAGGAATAAAATACTCCTATTTGTTGATGTACATGATTGTACAAATCAGGTCAGTTTCTTTTAATTGGTTCAATTTGTTTAATAGACTTTTCCTACACTCCAAATTTCACTGGTATGTTTTGGCAATAACTTTTAAAACCTGTTGCTCAAGAAGCAATCCTCACAATCAATTCCTAACAATTTCCTTTTGAAAAGTGGATTTTCACTGAGTCTAAATACCCAAGATTAACTAACCAAATTTTCCCACTGCAAGTCAGGTTTTAAAAGGGTAAAATATAGACATTATGGAGAACAATATTTATTCTACATTATTCATAAGATATATTGGATATTGTGACAGATGACTTTACTGTTTCTGATGAAAACATTTTAGATTTTCCAAAGAAGAAAGGAAGAAGGATAGTGGGAAAACCACTTACCTTTAAGCAACTGATAAGCAAGTTCCTTTAGTCACTACTTAGTGCCTCTGCAGTCTGTAGCATAAGTTCTCCATATTCTAAAAGAAAATAGAAGAAATAGAAAGATCTGGAGAAGGCGATTTAAATAGGTGTGCTCTTAGTCGCTACTTACATTAAGTTTCAAATCAGCTTCCAGCTCAATAGATTTCTGCCAGATGAGGGCGAAGAATTGTAGTGATGTGCAGCAGCCCAGCCTCTGCTCTGTTCTCTTCAGTTATCAGTCTTTTAATAAATTGTAATTTCTACCTGAACTTATAGTGCATGCTTTGCATAGATGTTGCATATGCTGTATTTGCATCTTGATAAGAACGTCTATTTTCTTATTTTACAAGCTAGAAATTATGGACAGGGCACTGTATAGGCTCAACTTATTTTTTCACACCACATTACTTGAAATTATACTATGGTTCCTACATTTTAGAAACTTGCAAGTACTAATCCAGAAGGCTTGATAGGAACTTTGATAAACTAAAAAATGCATGCTGTAGGTGTGTGCTAAACATGCTATGGATATCTTCCTGCAAAATATGATCTGTCATCAATGTAATTATTCTTTAGTTGCCATAATACTTTGAAATAAAATTGTATGTAAGCAACCTGTTAGATTCAATGGTTCACACGAAGATGCAGTTAGGACAGTTTTTACCAAATATTTAATTAATTTTATTACCTTCTAGGTAATAAATCCAGGTAATAGATCCAGGAAGAATACGCCTTGACTTTGAGAACCAAAACCTATTGAAGAGAAAAAAGATAGTCCCTTCTTTGAGACCCAATATCACACATCTGTGTGCAGGGGGAAGAGGTGTATCTGTGTGTGTGAATGGGAAGTGTACTCATCCACAAACCAGAGCCAATATTTAGTAACCAACATATAGTAAGTGTGGATGCATATAATTTCCTGCTCTTTATTGATCTTTTTTTTCAAAGGTTAATTTGCTTTTAAAGATTTTCTAGTCAGTTGAAAAATTCTTCTGTGTTTGTGTGAGAATAGAAATCTCCATAAAGCTTACTGTGTAAGGGCAATCCTTTGTACTTGATGATGAATATTTAGAAGATGATATTTTCATCTGCATAAATAAATTTCCTTGTTTTGGAAATATTTTTGTTATTTAAGGTAGTAACTTTCAAGATGTATTTTTGGAAGGTGTAAAAATTGAGATCATCATTTGTATCACAGAAATACAAAGAAAATCCCTTAAAACCATCCATTCCATCATTTCAATTTTGTATTTTTGAATTTTCAATAGCTAACTGTAATTCTCACTTTAAAATCACTTTTAAATTATCTGTCTTTACACAATTTTGTTATTTATCCATTTCTAAGCTTCAAAATGATATTTAGGGAAAAGTAATTTACTGTAACTACTTCACAGTTTGCAAATTAACATCAAAGTTGAGAGAAGGAAGTGGCAGAAGGAAGTGGCGGAAGTGGCGGAAGTGGCGGAAGTGGCGGAAGTGGCGGAAGTGGCGGAAGGAAGGAAGGAAGGAAGGAAGGAAGGAAGGAAGGAAGGAAGGAAGGAAGGAAATTCCCAAATGTCAGAAACATTAAAAATGATAAAATATTTGCATGTATGATATTAAAGTGCCAGGACTGTTACTAGATATAGTAATGCTCAATGGAACATATATGTGAGACCAAAACAGTTAAACTCATTGGATGGCAGTTTCTCAGAATCAATACTCTGTTATTTCTATCTTCAACTACTTACTGCTACTGCACAGAATGAATATTATCATAGAATAATAGAATGGTTTGGGTTGGAAGGGACCTTAAAGTTCACCTAAATTCACCCCCCATGTCATTGGCAGGGACACATTCCACTAGACGGCGTTAAGCTCAAAGACCCATTCAAGCTGGCCTTGAACACTTCCAGGAATGGGTCACCCACAACATGTTCCAGTGTCTCACAACCCTCCTGGCAAGGAATTTCTTCCCCATATCCAAAGGAAACATTTACTCTTCAGGTTTTAAAGCCATCAACACTTTTCCTATCACTCCGTGCCCTTTTGTAGTTCATCTGCCTCCTTCTGGTAGGCTGCCTTCAGATACTGGAGGGCTGCTCTAACAATTTGCCCAGAGTCTGCTCTTCTCCAGGCTGAGAAGATGCCTGGAGGACTCTGGCTTGATGACAGACTCCATGTGCTGCACTGGGGGCTCAGACCATTCTTCTTCTTGGAATTGTTGTGGGATGCTCAGCCACTGTTGATTGTCCTTCATTGTGGTACAGGTAATAAATAGTTGATTGTTTTAATAAAGACACACTTGAAATGATAAGAGCTAAATTTTAAAGCAAAATTAATTTGAGAAAGATTCCTACATCTGTGGCCGGTTACCCCAGCCCATATATTGATTGTAAATGACATTCCTTGCAGATGTTATGATCCATGAACCAAAGCCAAGTGATATAAACTACTTAAGACAGATGTTATACCTGCTTACTGGAATATGTTCTTATCACTCTAAGATAAGAACGTTCAATCCCCTGAACATTAAGAACCACAGATTACATCATGAAGTAATGAAATGCTTTGGTTGAAAGTAAAATGCATTTTAAGGAAATGGGTTTGCGGGCTAGCACAGCAAGATCTCAGAAATAGAGTGCCAGCTTAGTTCTCTGGTTCAGAGGCAAGTGAAGCAATTCAGGAGAGTACTCCCATGAAAAGAGTTGACAGATCTTTCTGCACAACAGTTAACAACTGGCATCAGAAATGTTTGCAAAACAAATACTACCCGCTACAAGTTTGTCATCCACCAGTGGTAGGGCAACTCAGACTCATAGCAGTGGTCTTGCTGTTGTGCCTGTTAGAATAGATAGAAAAGAGTGAGGAAAACTATTTTTTCCATGTAGTTTGTTTCAGTATTGGTACAAAGACTATTTTCCTGCCCTCAGGAGACAGCAAAAACTGTCAACAACTGAAATGCTTCAGAAATGGAAATGATCGGAATCACAAATATTTCTTTTCAAATAAAATTTTAAACGTAAGTCGTAACTATAAAATGGATAGAGCTATTTAAAGACGAATGTACTATACATACTAAAATATTCCCAGAGATAACTATTGGGTCCTAAGTCTGTTGAAAAGTCTAGTGTTCCTGGTAAAAAAACTTGTACACCACTGAGATACTTAAATTATATTCTCTTTTCAGATTAATTCTACTCTTCAGTCTCACTGCCTCTACCAATTGATTTCCATAAGTCCTTAGAAAACAGTAATTTAACTTTTTTCGTTCTATGAAAAAAATGACAGTGACAAGAGTTATTTGCACTCCCTATTTTCTGAAAAGCCTGAACATCAAGCCTTAAGAACTTTATCATGAATGTTATTTCATATCAAACTAAATTTTAAGGGAGTGGCAGAGAGAATGGAAGCCTCAAGCGAAAGCATTTAGGCTTCTAATTCTTGTATTGTCTTCTTACCTAAGACAAGAAGTGGAAAGAGAATAGATTAGAGTTAGCAGCTGTTTAACCTTTGCACATACTCTTCCACTAAAGAAGAGGTCAAGGATGGTTTTCTGGCCCTCCCTCCACAAGCTGCAGCTTCCTTCAAGGCGCATTCACCTGCTGTGGCATGGAGCTCTCCACGAGCTGCAGTGTAGGTATGTGTTCCTCCACGGTTCTCTGAGGACTGCTGGAAGACAACCTGCTTCACGATGATGTCCTCCAGGGACTGCAGGGGATTCTCTGCTCTGTCAACTGGAGCACCTCCTCCTCCTTCTTGTCTCACTTTAGTATCACGGAGCTGCTTCTCATACTCTTTTCCCCTCACTTGTCACTGCCTATTCATAGATTTTGTGCTTTTTACTATATATTTTCACAGAGACTGATGGGCTCAGTTGCAGAAATGTGTCTTGCTAGAAAATTAGATGCTATACAAAACCATGACTTTATAGAAAAGAATAGTGGAAGTACAAATATACTGCTAAAGAACTGGAAAATTGCCAACGCTTCATTGTAATACATCCCCTCATTTTGCCTTCTTTCTCCTTAAGATCTGGAAAGACTACTAGGCAGGAGACAGTGTTGTTTCAAGGAAAAGACTTTTTTAGGATTCTAGGGTGCATGTTCAAATTTCTTGAGAAAATTGAGAAAAGGCACTTTGTCTTTTGTGATAAATATCATTAGCCAGTAGTGACAAATTCTGACCAACAAGAGCAGATCAAAATCTGATGAGACCAAGCAATATACCTTGAGTGGCCAGGACAGAACCATCGAGTTGTCGAATCAGTTGAATTGGAAGGGGCCCATCTGGATCATCAAGTCCAACTCCTGGCCCTGCATGGGACCATCTTTGAGAATCACACCATATGCCTGAGAGCAATGTCCAAAAGCTTCTTGAACTCAGACAGGCGTGATGCTGTGACCACTCCCTGGAGTGACTCTTCCAGTGCCCAGCCATCCTCTGGATAAAAAACTTTTTCCTGATACCTGACCTAAACCTCCCCTGACTCAGCTGCATGCCGTTTCCTCTAGTCCTGTCCTTGTAGACCTCATTTGAGAACTTTTTAATACCTTAATGTGTTTTTTCATTGTGGCACCCAAAATTGCCCCCAAGCACTCAAGGTGAGGCTGCCCCAGAGCAGAGCAGAGCACAGCAGAGCAGGACAATCCCCTCCCTAGCCCAGCTGATGATGCTGCGCCTGATGCACCCCAGGACAGGCTTGGCCCTCCTGGCTGCCAGGGCACTGCTGACTCATATTCAGCTTGCCATTGGCCAGGAGCCTGGGTCCCTTTCTGCATTGCTTCTCTCCAGCCTCTTGCTCCCTAGTCTATACACACACCAGGATTGCCCTGTCCCAGGTGCTGAATCCAGCACTTGCCCTTGTTCAACTCCATCTGGTTGGTGATTGTCTGTGGGAGTCCTTAAAAACAGAGGGGTTTGGGAAAGCTGCAAAAGGCAGGCCTCAGAGACAGCAGACCTCTGATTAGAGCTAAGCAGTAGTCATAAGGTTTGTCAGCAGAAAAATCATATGAGAAGTAGAAAAGTAAGGACAAATAGAACAATGGTCTGTGTATTAATGCTTGTCTATAACTCCCTAAGCTACAGAAAAGTATATCTAGCCAGATGTTAGGAAGTTCTAAGCTTAATAATGGAGCTCTGTGCATTGTATCTTAAGGCTTACAAGCAGATATTTTATTCGAAATAAGCAAGCATTGTTTTAACCACAGGTACATGTGCTTATAGTGATTGGATAGAACTACTGTCAATAAGCTTTTGCTTTGTGTGATTGGTCAAAAAACGTTTAAAGTAAGTTGTAACATTAAGTTCTTTGTCTGCTGCTGGGGACGTGAGCTGCTGACACCTTCCCATTGTCATAACCATGTGATGAGACTGATGCTGGAAAATACAACAGCTTGAGACACCTTCCCCAGGAGTCCTGCCCCTTTTGTGATTTGTGCATAGACTCCCAGCTGGTGATAATTGCCCATCTCTCTTATTTGTCAAGATCTCTCTGCAGGGTCTCTCTGCCCTCAAGGGAGTTAGTTCACAGCTCCTCCCAATTTAGTGTCTTAGGAAAACTTGCTTCAAGTGCCTTGTCCAGGTTGTTCAAAAGATGTTGAAGAGAACTGGCCCAAGGATGATACTGTCTTAGCCACTGAAATTAGCGCTTCATACTTCTTGTTCCTTAGTGTAGAAATCACAACAAATATCTTCTTTGTTTCTTTTATGTCGTATTAAACACATTTTCAACACTTATACGTTACAATAATACATTACAGCAGTATACACAATATGACAATACTTCTATATAGCAGCAATACATTACAATTTATAAGCACACAGCCAGAAGCATCTGCATCTAACCCAGCAGCGATCCAATGAAGGATATTGCTGCTAAACTGCTACAGAGCTCTGGCAAGTCCACAGGCTTCAGAGTCCATCTTCTCCAGGGATTCTCCAACCCTCTCCTGGAGATTGCTGTCTTATATGTGTCGGGATCTCTAACTGTTCAGAGTGATCCCGAGAAAAGTTCGAAAGTCTCTTTCCCCAGCCCGGCGCTTGAAGAAGGAGTCAGGGCTCTTCATTTCTCGGTCTCAAGGCTGTTTATTTTATCTTATCTGTAAAAACTTTCTCCTGCCCTGCCGAGGTCAGCTCAGCAAGACAGTTCCAGGCACTCTCCCCCCCCTACGGCGGTGTTGTCTTTTATATTAAACTACGTATATCGTATTTACCTTTACTTTCCAATACCCATCACCTTTGCTAGACAGTGCACCCCTACAATGCACCAATCCCCATGTGCTGACATCACTGCAGAAGATGGAGAACAAGAAGAAGAAGGAAGAAGGACGAGACACGCCTTGTTCCCTCCATCTTGTCTCCATTACCCTAATACCAAAATTTTCAAAACTTACATTTTCACCCTGTGCACACCTTATAAAAACACTATTTAAACTCATGTGACCTTCTCACTCTCATACAAAGCTGACAGGTCGCCAGCAGGATCAAAGTCCAACCACCAAGTGCTCTGGGCATCATGCCAAGACCTCCGAGCCCCCCGGGGGGGTCTCGGCCCTCGATGTGATCTCTGGAGACTCCCCACATCCGAAGTGATGTGCGGAGTTCCCACAATATGTCCCAACAGTTCTATTATCATTATGCTGCAAGGACCCCATAGCTTTAGAGTCTCATACCTTCTTTGTGTTCCTTGAGAGCAGCTCCTCTGTGCCCTGACTCCTCTCAGTCCTTGCAGCAGCCATGTCCTTGCAGCAGCCATCTGACCCCTCTCAGTCCTCACAGCCTTCTGACTCCTTCAGTTAATCTCACACTTTTATACCACTTGCTCTTGTTAATTACAGGTGTTTCTAATCTTTAGTAATAGGCCCCGGCTGCAACTCATTGGGGGATAATATTACATGCTGTGCCTCCTTCCAATTCTCCCTACACTTTTATATCCATGCAGATATCTTTGCTTATGCTCATGCTTTTTATCCCAGCAGCAGCTGACATGACATTTAAAGACACAGCAACAGCACGCTTTTCCTGCTGTTACTAGACTTAACAATTTTGCAATCTGTCAATCAGTGACCTTTGCAACTCAGTCAGACCTTCAGATTTCTCCTAAAAAGAGAAAAATATCCTCAGAAGAGAAAACTTTGCTGCATACTCTGTAAGACTGCAGTATATATCATGATGAGTTAGCATCACAATCATTTAAGCACAGACCCTGTACTTTAGCAGGGGAAAAATTAAAAGAAGAGCTATTTTATGCAACAATGTATCTGAGAAACAAAACAACTAGGATCTTCCAAACTGTTCCCTGCAGTAGAAATGTACTTGTAAGAATACAGAAGATAAAAAATGTGGTTTTGAAAGGCTATATCCTTGCTAAGCTAAATTGGATCTCATCTTGTGGATGAAAGATCGAGGAGCTCAAAGTGGAGCTAGAGAGACACGTCCAGATAATTAGATATAGCAAAGAATTTTTAAAGATAATTAAGCATTCTGGTGTACTGGACAGTTAGGTTAAATCTGCCACACCCATTCACTTTCAGGTACTGAATTGTGGAGTGCTAAACCATATCTGTTGCTGTATAAAGTAAAAGAGATCCATCCAAATTGTATGCACTTAATAAGATATAAACCAGTCTTAGTAACAAAATGAAAAAAAGCCATTATACCATCTTGGAATGGGAAAACATGTTCAAAAGATTTATTTCCTTATGTATTCTTTTTTTTTTTTTTTTTTTTTTTTTATCCCACAGCATGTGAATCATAATATTGACCATTCTGGAATGCTTTCAACAGATGAACTCAGCATAGTATTTTTATTACAGGTACTTGCCCCTTACATGCTTCATTACAGTTTTGGAATATATTCCAGTCATTAGCGGTTTTTTATCTCTTTTCCCAGACACAACTTTTAAAGGACTACTTAACCCCTAAAAATCATAATTTCTCTGTTTTCTCCAAGCTTTTTGAGAAAGTTGTTTTGGTTGTTTTTTTTTTAAGATTGCATCATTCCTAATGGCTTCAGACCTACTACAAGCAGAAGTTAAAAATAAATCTTATCTTAAAGAGACTGTTAAAGCTAATGAACTGTCAGTTTTGGTATTTGTATGTTTCTAAATCCTTTTAATTCCAAGGTTGCCCTCCTGAATTCTCAGTTTAATTAGAAAAACATGCTTATAAATCAAACCCAGTTCAATTGCTTCTGCAAACTCACCTTCATTTTATAGGATTGTATGTACTTCAAGAAATCTTGTTTCATTCAAACATTAAAAGTATAGATTTGACATCATATGTGACCCTTCCATCTGTCTGAACTGTATTTCATTGTGTGAGTTTCTCAGTTGCTTCAAACAAGGACAGAATCTTTTCAATTCGCATAGCATGTTATCCGAAGATCTCCTGTCTGCTTTCTTCACTTGCTTTAATGGGAAGACAAGGGAAATACATTAGGAATGTTATCTTTTATAGTCTACTTTTACCTACCAGTGTGCTTATATCTACTAGGACCAAGTTCAGCTTGAAATAACGTATTGTCACGATCTGCTCATACGAATAGGGGTCATGATGGTTCGTTAACTGATCTCGGAGTGCAAAACACAACACGGAGAAAGGGGATTGCAGTATCAATCAAAACAAATGCACCTTTATTGAATGACCACAGCAAATGCGTTAAAGGAATTAGGGAGAGGAAAAGAATAGAAAAGAGAGGGAGAAAGAGAGAGGGAGTATAGCTACCAAACATAGAGAGACGAAGTCCTCGTAGTCCAGCTGATGGAGTCCACCTAGTCACGTTGGAAAGATCTCAAAGTCCTGGTTAACTCAAGTTTCTATTATGGTCCATTGCTGAGGGGGGAACAGGTCTTGTAATGGCTGAGGGGGAACAGATACAATAAAGAATAAGTCTATTGAAATTGCTGAGGGGGAGAAAGGTACTGAAGACGGGTACAGACAGTCCATGTTCTCAGCAGGATAAGTCAATATCAGCAGTGAGTGGGACCCACTGTTTCAGGACTGCTTTCTATGGGAAATCAGTCTAGGTCCAGTGAACACATCTGCAGGCAACACTTAGCAGGCATCCTGCTTCAGTCAGGCCAGCACCCCTGGATCAGAATTTACGGGGGTCTCAGTCTCAGTCCTTGGCAGGGGGGCTTCAATCTCCGTCCGTCACAGTGGTAGTGGAGCAGATGAAGGGATTTTCCATGGGGGGGCTACCAAAGCTGCCCCAGCAAGTTCATCTGGCCAAGAGGTGGGAAAATTCCTGGCCTATTGTCGCGAAGCAGGTGCAAACATATAGGGCGCGTCGCCCTTTGGCAGGCCCTGCTAGAAGCAGTCACTGTAGACACAACTGCGAACAATCACTTGGCAGTCCAGAATTCTGCTCAGGGGCCTCAGGATTTCTGGCGTTCATCCACCACCGGCAGGCCAGAATTCCGATCAGGGTCTTTAGGGTCCCAGTGTCTGTCCTGGGGACAGTTGTGAGGCAAATGAGGGGAACTTCAGACCATCATTCACACGTATCAGAAAATCTATTTACTAAAATGGCCAAAAAGAATGCATAACATTTAGAATTGAGGGAAAAAAAAACAAAACACCAAACCCAAAATGTTGGAGTAATATCATTCTAGAGAGTGCCATGTATCTATGAAAAGTACAAAAAACTTCCATTTTCAAATGCACCTACAAATCACCATTTTGCATCTGTTTTTTTGTTTGAAAGCTCTGACATTTATCCGATTCCTTTTAGACCTAGTTCAGCTCATTAATCTGGTAAGAAAGCAGCTAAAAATAAACAGAAAAACCTGTGGGGAATAGGATTCCACTTCAGCCATGCTGTAGTAAAGCATTAGGTCAGCCTTGTGTGTTGTAGAAATATGTCTGTCATATATTAAAATCAATGCATGGCACTATCTTATTTTAAACTTTCTCATTGCTACTGGTGACCTGAATCATCAAAATGGTTTAAAACCAAACAACACACAGCCCTCTAAGATACTCCCCAAACTATTGCAATGGAATAACTTTATCAGGTGAAGAGCTTGCTATGCAAAATCTGAATATGATGTCAAGAATGCTTTGGTGTGGATTACCATTGTTTGGGATCGTTTATCCCTTACCCTACTAAGTGATCAAGTCATGAGCCAAAATTATCAAAAATTTAGCAAAGATTTATTAATTTGTCTGCGAGACCGAAGTTCGGTCTTCGAAACCTCCACAGCCAAAGAGACAGCGTTGAGTCCGGAATTGGTGCCAGGTGAACTCGGATCTGACCTCCCGAGTGTCAGAGTCCCCCCTGTTCACGCTCGCTGCTTCGCGGAGCGAGGTTTTATACAGTTTATTCTGCCCGAGGCAAAGATGACCAAATTTCCTTTGTGTCTCTTCACATGCATCGCTGTTTCTTTCCATGTGCAGAGGTGGACAAAGGCGAGTCCAGGTGTGGCTTCGGGTCCACGAGTACTATTGCTATCTGCATCCCCTGGACCACGGAATGGATCAGTCTAATAAAACAAGGAATTAGACATGGCAGGAATAGGATTCCAGCTACTGAACACAGCACGAAGAACATAATTTTGTTCCACCAGGCCCCATCAAACAATCTGTCCCACCATGAAGATTGCAAAATCGAATTCCATTTTTGAATGGGGACATGGGCCACCTTCTTGATTTCGGCTGCCAGTCCTCTTATGGTCTCCCCATAATCGTCAATCTCAATACAGCATTCTGATTCATTGAACTTTCCACACACTCCCCCTTCTTTGGACAGCAAATAGTCTAAAGCTATTTGATTTTGGTACACAAATGCCCATACCTGGGCGTGCTGCCGACTAAGTAAATCCAGGGCTTCGGAGGTGTGATTTGATACAATTTCCACCACTGCCTGCAGCTGAATCAGCCTGTTCAGTAGGTAAATCGGAGTCCTATACCCGTAGCTTCTATCCTGAGCCCACGTGGCCGGTCCATAATAATCAATTATTCTTGCAGCCGACCACTCTTCCTCCCCCCAGGTTTGTTTGCCACTTATCACCAGTATCTTTTTTTTCAAGCTTCTCCTCTCCCTCCTCAGGGTCTTGTACAGTGGAGCCCCTAAAAGGTTACTTTTTGTTCGAGGGAGAGTTAAGAAAACTGTCCGGATCATGCCCAAAGTGCATGATCCTTTCCACCTTGGGGGTAACTTGCTGTATGCCTTTTCCCACAAATCCAATAAATTCCAGCTGCAGCTTTCCATCTGATGTTTATCCTCCATGGGTCTCCCCAGTATTCTCTCAGGCCCTCCAAGGATTGAAAAGGGTTGGCTCCAGGATTTTTGACCCAGCACAGTCCTATCCTTTTGTTCCATTCGCAATTTGTCTTGTTCTTCTGGCTCCAGTACCCCATAGGGTGTTCTGGCTGCCAGACCTTGCTCTTGGTGTTTGAATTTACCCTCAGGGTAGACACACACGGAGTGTATCCCACCATTTCGGTATATTTCTTTCCTTCCCAACCGATGCAGATGGTTCCAATCACCCTCTGGTCCAAAATCCATCCCTCAGGCCTCTGTGCCAATTTTGAGACCCTTGGATTGTCCCATTTCAGAAGCTGTTCCGGAGCCAAACCTTCCCCTTTCCATGGCCATTTCTCTGCTGACTTCAGCCCCCCACAAATCCAGCAATTTGACAATCCCAGTTCAGTTGCAATTTCTTGCATCAGGTCAATAAATAGATTTCTGTCCGAGGAAGGTAGTTCTCCATCAGCATATTGTTTCTCCAGTAATTCATACTGTTCTCCCAGAGTTTTTAATCTTTCCTGTTCAACTCGTTTTCTCCTGAGTTCTGACTCCCTTCGCTTCAATTCCTGAGTTATCGCCCTCATTCTTCCCTCAGGATCCTCACCATCTTTATTTCTCGTGAAGCGGACAACCTGGGCATATTGCAGGCACACCCTATCATCATTCACCTGTGCCAAATCCAATATGATTGGTTCTCTGTTCAAGGTAAATTTGCTATCAAATTTAACATTTCTTCCCATCCAATACATTTTCCCGTTCATCGTGCATATCCCCAGCCTCACATTGTCATAACACAATGGATTCACCTGGTGATACGCGACAAAGATGGATTCTGTCTTCCCCCCCCAACCCACATGGTTCAGTTACATTGGTTACAAATGGGGATTGACATTATTTCTGCATTTCGTTTCCGTATCTGATGCTTGTGCTCATCTGACTGCCCGTTCCTTAGCCCTGTCTCGGGATTGATACACCAAATCCCTTTTCCCAATTCACATAATTTGACCCTTGTGCCTTTTTTCCGACAGTACCTGCCAGGCTCCTTGAGACATTCTTCCGGGGCTTGGTATGCTGAGGGTTTCCTGTCCCCTTGCACAACTGGGACCACCTGAGTGAAATTTCCACACTCATCTGCAGTGCTCTCGTTTCCGCCTCTCATTGGGACCTCAGTGTGCAGACTCTGCATTCTGCACATGGCTAGGCTCAGGCCAATCAGGATTCCCACCAGGCGTACACCTCTGCCTTTGCCTCTGCCCCCTGGGGTGCCACCAGCGGCGAGGAAGACCATCTTGGCGGCAGCAGGAGTATTCTTTGGGGAACATGTTCTCTGACCTAGCCGCATACCTCCTTTTAAAGGCGCCCCACTGTGAAACCCTGACGGCATCGGAGCTGCACAGTAGATTGATTGACTTCCGGCACTCCACATCCAGAATCTCCGCTTTTGATCTAAGCTTTCCACACACCCCATTCTGAAAAATCTGAAACCACTCCTGTGAATCTAATTCAGTGATTCCTAGATTTGTGGCTAAGGTTAGGATTCGGTCAGTCAGCTCAAGCTCCTCCTCCAGACACTGAGTGCTCAACCCCTTCGGCCTCTGTCCCCTTCTACAGTGTACAACAAACACCCCCTGACAATATTCACACTTGAAATGTACAAATGGATAGCATACACAGTCAGACAGTATACAACTTATCCGCTCGCTGTCGGTCATTTACAAGGACGTTGGAGTCTGAGTTTCAGGTTGCCTGGGGAAGAAGTGACCCTCCACTCGGTCGCTTCCTCCTGATGCTCGACTTGCTTCACCCTAGACGCATGTGTCCAGCCTTTCTCTGCCGTCCAAATGGCCGTGTCTGTTGTCAGGAGCACAAGAAAGGGACCTACCCAGTGAGGAGAGAGGGGTACATCTTTCCACACTTTCACAAGCACTCTGTCACCTGGTTGGATTTTGTGGATAGTGAATCCCAGAGGAGCACTCTGGGACACTCTCCCTTGTTTTCTGAGTTCTTGCAAGTTTTTGTTGATTGCAACCAAATATGGTTGAATCTGACAGTCCTCAAGCCTGGGGTGTCCCACCGGCATTCCATGTCTATATGGCATCCCATATAGCATTTCAAACGGTGACAGCCCCGTCTCTGAATGAGGCATCGTCCTGATATTAAGCAATGCAAAAGGCAGGCATTTCAACCAAGACATCCTAGTTTCTAAAATCAATTTAGATAACTGCGCTTTCAAGGTCTGATTCATCCTTTCCACTTGCCCTGAGCTCTGGGGATGCCACAGAGTGTGGTACTCCTGAGACAGAGTAGAAATTCTCCAGAGTAGAAATCCATTTTGATTTAGGTGAAATGTACGTCTTTGAGTTAAGTCTGTAGTTTGAAGCCAGTAGTCTGTAGCATGACTGCAAGGCCTAAGCTCAGGGATTCAATGAAGGACAGAGATAAGGGGGGGGGGGGGAGACAGAGGGTGATAAAGAGAGACAGAGAGACTGCTGTGAAAGCAGGTCAACCTGACCTAGGAATTCTTTCTGATAAAGAAGAACTAGCGGCAAATGTCACGCGAAATTCGTAAAAATGAATATATATGAACCTATTGTGAAACTGTATGCATATGTATTTGAGAGGGGTGTTGTATTGCACTGAATAGTTTATTTAGGGAAAATTTACTGGGTATGTCAGGTCACATGGATGGTTTAGTCCCCCTCCGTAGCACCTGGTCTCTCCCCAATGCATCCCTTCCCCTGGTATTCTGTCCCACGGGTGGCTCCCCCCTCGCCCCTCCCCGATGGTATCCCATTGGCCGCGACCCTCTTTCCCTGCCCCTGTTTCCCTTGAATATAAAACTGCCCTGCAAGGGGGCCACATTCTCTTTTCTACCTGCGTGGTCGCTGTGCCAACAGTGTCCTGCCCCAAGCCAATAAACTGGACACTCATCCCCACGTGGGAAAGACTGCTTCCCTGTCCTTTATCCTACGTCTATGCAAGTCTGTGTGGGCTTCGGTTCGAGCTGGCCGGATTGGACCCATATAAAGCCCAGAGAACTGCGGATTATTGCAGAGGGGGATAAAAAGGGACCTGAAGTTCCCAGAGGTACGCATGTCTTTTAAGGAGAGTAATCTCCGCATGTTTCTGGCGCTGTAATAATAAACATACCGGCTTTACAACTTTCACAAAGTTGTGGAGTTTTTGGCTATCTCTGCAAAACATTCTGGAGAAACCAGCCAGGAGGAACTGTCTCTGTCCCCGCAGAGGCAGGGGAGAAGAGACGGACTCCTAGGCGTGCCCTGGGATTTTCCTGGAGGGGCTCCGCTTGTCTCGGCTTGCCTCCTGCAAGGACAGACAAGGACCTGCTGGCCTGCGGAGGATACGGTATGTATTGAGGGACCCCTGGGGGAAAAGAGAGATAGGATGGCTGAATAAGTCACTCAGAGACGTCTGAGTGCTTGGCCTGTGGTTGCAGCCGATCAAGCAGCTAAACCAGGGACGAGGGTTCACTGTCTGATAGAGCAGCCGCTAGCGACCCTGGGGGTGGGTCAAGTGAACCTGTGTGTGTGTGTGTGTGTGTGTGTGGTGTCTGGACACTGTATCATTGTATGGTTAATGCATTGTGTGGTTAATGCATTGTGTTTGTAATCATGCAAGTGCATGCCGTATAAAAGAGAGTATATCTACAGTGTGGGAGGGGGGTTTCTACCCGTGACTGGAGGGGCCGAGTGAGGCCTGAGGCACTGGCCGGGGCAGGCTGTGGGGGCAGGGACCGCCCAGCAGAGAAGTAGAGCAAGTAGTGGAGAAGCGTGGGTGAAGACGTTCATTGAGTAAAGGTGGTGAATTGTGTTGTAGATTGTGCACACTTTTACCGTGGCTAGACGAACTCAAGGGGTTCCTCTGCCCCGGTGGTTTGGACTCGACCTCTGGGAGTTTGTGAATCCCGTGAATTATTGGATAGATAGAGGAGACGAACGAGTTCATTTAGAGGGGCTTTACCGGACATCAGCTGGTACTATAGTAAGTCTGGACTGGGAACAACCTGCCATAGAGGATTTAGAGTTCCCTGTAATAAATGGAATAGCCTGCCTCTGTGGGCAATTCCTGAGAGCCTTTGGTGCATCAAGAGGCTGGTACGCTGCATGGGTATTATTGCAGTGCGGAGTTTGTGAGAGACGCTGGTATTGCTGTTCTAATAAGCGCCAGGGCATATGCCCTGAGTGTAAATTAAAGTTTCCTGATCAAGCTGATTCAGAACCTAAGATCTTAAAGCCTGTGGGGGGGAAATCACATCTGATACCTGCCACCTGGAGTTGTGTGTGGGAGGAAGACTGGGAAACTACTGTGAAGCTCTGTGAAGAGAGGTTTGGGTGGAAACGAGATAGGGCAAGGAGAAGGAGATAATGGGAGCTAACCAGAGCAAGGAAGTCCCTGGGGCTAACCCCTTGGGGTGCATCTTGGCCCACTGGAAGGAAGTCACCAGTAGGGGGGGCTCTGAGAATAAAAAGGATCTAATCCAATATTGCACATGCTGGTGGCCATTATACAGGTTAGAGGACGGAGCGAAGTGGCTGCCCACGGGAACTTTAGATTATAATACCTTACTGCAATTAATGTTGTTTTTAAGACGGGAAGGTAAATGGGATGAGGTTTCGTATGCTGATGTGGTTTTTGTTTTAAGAAATCACCAAGAATGGCAAAGGGACTGTGGGATCAGACCGCCCTCGGATCCACTGGTCTTGGCCCTTGAAAAGGAAAACAAGGCAAAGAGAGGGCAAATCAAATGCTGTTGTTCAGCATGCAGTATAGGACAACGGTGTATGAGATCAGACAAAGTTTATCATTCTGAGGAGCAAGAACGAGATACATTTGAGTGGATGAAAGCTCCTCCTAGGAGGAGCGAGGTTGAGGATGAGGATGAAGAGGAAGGGGACTTCCCCAAAAAGGAGGAGGACTCAGGCTGGGAAGGCACATCCACTAGAATCCACCTCCCCCTGACAGTCCAGTTGCATCTAGAACTAGGAGGCAAGCAGTGTTACAGGCCCCTCTGTGAGAGGCAGTGGGACCAGAAGGAGGGAGAATAATGATTAAAGTGCCATTTACCACTCTTGATTTAGAGGCATGGGAAAGGATTGCTAGGAATTATCGTGTTGATCCGATACTTACTGCCAAACGTCTACGATATGTTATCAAGCAAACACAACCCAGATTGGGCTGACATCCAGTTACTACTGGATGCTTTCACTGAAACAGAAAAACAGCTGATCTTAAAGACAGCAGAGACTTTGGCAGAGGATCACTGCAAGAGCAAGCAGCTAGGTGTAAAACAATATTTCCCCCTCCAAGACCCAGAATGGGATCCTAATGTATCAGCAGAGGTAAAGAAATCAGCAGATTATCAAGAGTGGATAGCAACAGGGGTGGAAAGAGCTATTCCAAAAACCATAAATTGGTCTGCCTTATATTCCCTTAAGCAGGGGCCTTCTGAGACTCCATCTGAGTTTCTAGAGCGTTTAAGGGATGCTATGCGTCGTCATACATCATTGGATCCGGGGTCTGAGATAGGGATGAATCAGCCAGTTAATTCATTTTTGGGGAAGTCTGCTGGAGATATTAGACATAAACTTCAGAAAATTCGTGGACCAGAAGGGAGAAATCTCGAAGTCTTGCTAGAGGAGGCCTGGAGGGTATTTAGTAACCGGGAAGAAGGATATAAACAATGAATGAAAAAAGTTGGTGGCAGTGGTACAGGAGGAAAGGCAAAGAAAACACAACCAGGGACCACCCAGACAAGGACCACCTCGGCTGGGCAGGAACCAGTGTGCAATCTGCAAAAGAACTGGTCACTGGAAAGATCAATGCCCAGAACGGAGACGAGGTGGCCAACAAGTGGCTGCAAACATACAAAACAACTGAGGAGGACGGGGGGATTCTGCCCCAGCGGATCCACTGGTTATAACAATGAGGCTGGGCGAAGAAGGGAAAAGGGTGGAATTTTTGGTTGATACAGGGGCTACATATTCAGTTTTAAATAAAGCTTTAGTACCTGTGGAAAATGATTATGTTGTAGTGCAAGGGGCGACTGGCCAGTCTGAAAGAGCATATTTTTGCAAACCCTTTGAGGTATAAATTGGGAAAACAATGGGGTATTCATAAATTCTTGTACATGCCCAATTCACCAAAGGCACTTTTAGGCAGAGATTTATTGGAGCAGTTACAAGCAACCATTACATTTAAAAATGGAGAGGTTACTCTGGAGGTGAATGATCAAAAGTACATAGAGGTATTAAGTTTAACCTTAACAGCTATTGAAATCAAGGAAGAAATTGATGAAGAGATACTAAGTCAAGTATTTCCCGGGGTATGGGCCTCTGATGTAACAGGGAGGGAGAAAAACGCCTCCCCTATAGTAATTAAACTCTAGGAAGGGACACAACCAGTGAGAATTAAGCAGTACCCACTAAAGAAAGAAGATAGGGAAGGAATCAGCCCAATAATTGAAAATTTTCTGTGGTTAGGGTTACTGAAAGAATGCCAATCTGATTTCAATACTCCCATTTTACCTGTTCGGAAATCTGATGGGTCATACCAGATAGTACAGGATTTGAGGGCTGTCAATAAAGTAACAGAAGATTTGTATCCGGTGGTAGCCAATCCATATCCTTTATTAACTTGTCTAACACCTGAGCTAACCTGGTTTAATGTTTTAGACCTAAAAGATGCCTTCTTTTGCCTCCCCATCCACGAAGCCAGCCAGAAAATTTATGCATTCCAATGGGAAAGCCCTAAAAGTGGGCCCAAAACCCAGCTCACATGGTCGAGATTGCCCCAAGGCTTGAAAAATTCCCCCACTCTGTTTGGGGAGCAACTTGCAAAAGATCTGGAGTCCTGGGAAGCTCCACAGGAAGAAGGAAGGCTTTTGAAGTACGTGGATGATCTAGTAGCCACTCAGACGAGAGAAGCATGTGTGGCCTGTAGGGTAAGCCTTTTGAAATTCCTAGGACTCCAAGGATACAGAGTATCAAAGAAAAAGGCACAGGTAGTGAAACAAAAGGTAATCTACCTGGGGTACAAGGTGAGTGCTGGGCAACGGACTTTAGGGCAGGCTCGCAAGGAAGCCATATGCCAAACCCCGAAACCCCAGACAATAAAGGAATTCCGAACCTTCTTAGGCATGGCAGGGTGGTGCTGGCTGTGGGTTTATAATTATGGACTGCTCGTCAGACCCCTCTATGCTCTTATTGCCAAAACAAATAGAGATCTCCAGTGGACAAAAGAAGCCACACGGGCCTTGCACCAGCTAAAGAGTGCCCTCATGTCAGCTCCAGCTTTGGGACTTCCAGATGTAAGTAAACCATTCTTTCTATTTTCCCATGAAAGACAGGGGATTGCCCTGGGAATACTGACTCAGGACTTGGGTCCATACCGGAGGGCAGTTGCTTACTATTCCAAGCAACTAGATGCAACAGCCAAGGGATGATGACCAGGTTGCCTCAGAGCTGTAGCAGCAGTCCTGCTGAATATTCAAGAGGCACGCAAGTTTCCCTCAGACAAAAATGACTGTGCTAGTGTTCCACACAGTGTCTGCAGTACTGGCAGTAAAGGGCAGACACCGGCTTTCACCACAGAGGTTTCTGAAATACCAGGCCATCATGGTAGAGCAAGATGATGTAGAGATAGTGGTGACTAATATTGTCAACCCAGCTTCCTTTCTCAGTGGAAATCAAGGAGAAGCAGTACACCATGATTGCCTGGTGTCGTGGTTTGACACTGGCACAATGCACAATGCCAGTGCCCCCATGAAAAATACCTCTTCCCTGGTGTCTGCTGTGAGATGGGGCCAGGAATAAGCAAAGCAGGCTTCTAGCTTACGAATAGAGGGAACAAAAAGTTTATTAACTAAACTACAAACAAGACACACACACACAGACAATGAAAACTTCACAAAAGCATTTCCTCCTCCCCCCTACCAGATTCTCCCAATACATCTTCCAAATTCCAACTCTCAGTCCATCATCACTCTGTAAATACTCAATCTTCAGTCTATCAAGAGGAGAAGTCCTTCTTGGGCCATGGTGACCTCTTCCTTTTCATGTCCAGTGCTCTCACCACATGAACATGGACCAGAGCTGCTTCAAGGGTTGTCCTTTTTAAGGGTGCTTTGTCTCCTTCCCAAAAAGGCACAGTCTCACCTTTGGGACATCCTTTGTCCCCCCCATATTTCTCTACCCCCTGGGGCCGGGGGGTCTCCAAACACCGAACCCTCTCGGTCCGAGCCATCGCCTCCCCTTGGATGCAGCCTCTGTGTCACAAGGAAGCATGGGTCTGTCCATGGCTGACAAAAAGCGTCCAGCAACAGCCACGCCTTATCTCTTGCCATCTAGGGTTCTCTCACAACCCAGCATCATATATCACACCTGCCTATTTCCTGCTCCAGAAAAGGTCAATGCTCTGCAAGATTTTCATTGTCCAAACAGGGGTTAAAGGCTTCTACAGGCGGCCAGGCTCTTTCTCCGCTGCACCTTCCTCCCATTCTCCACGAGCCGGGCATGGCGCCAACTCCGAGGCCTCAAGGCCACAACCCCGTACACTGAGCGCGGCTTCTGTCTCTCGTCTCCCGGGTGGGGGGGGGGGGGAGCTGCCCAAATCCTCTCAACGGGGCTTCTCTTTTGGGAGGGCTGCACAAGGCCTCTTGGTGCACCTCCACCCTTCCATCCCAGGGGCCTTCAAGCCCCTCTCTGTCCCAAAACTCAGCTTACCTCAAGGCCGCAGGTCCCCTCCCCTGCCCAGCCGGCAGGGCCGGACGGGGGAGGTCTGACCAGCTCCCCAGATGGAAAACCAAAAAGAAGTTCCCAGGGGACAGCTCTGCTTTTAACCCCTGTGTTCTCAGAGGCGTAACCAATACCCCAATGGTCAAAACAGGTGCCAATTCCAGAATCTGAACACCCATTGGCCTCTGGCCACTCCATTCCCAGAAAACCTATTTCCTGTCAACCCACAACACCTGGAGACCATTGAAGCTACCTACTCCAGCCGCCCAGATCTAAAGGACACTCCTTTGGACGATGCAGAGACCTGGTTCACTGACAGGAGTAGCTACGTTGCCAATGGAAAGCGACATGCTGGGTATGCAGTGACCACCTGCAGAGAGGCAATAGAATCTGCACCCTTACCAACAGGCACCTCTGCGCAGAAGGCCGAGATAATTGCCCTGACCCATGCCTTGGAAATGGCAAAAGGAAAGAGAATAAACATCTATACAGACTTGAGGTATGCATTCAGAGTCGTGCATGCACATGGAGCCATTTGGAAAGAGAGGGGACTGCTGACCTCACAGGGAAAAAACATCAAACATGCACAAGAGATAATCCAGCTGCTGGAAGCAGTTCAGCTGCCTGAAAAGGTAGCAATTATGCATATTAAGGCACACCAAAGAGTGAGCTCAGAATTGGAAGAAGGAAACGAGCTGTTGGAGAGAGAGGCAAAAAGAAGCAGCAAAAGGTGAGGTAACTACTGAAGGAGTCCTAATTCCAGATGGACAATTTTCCCTTGAAGGTAAGCCAGAATATAATAAGAGAGATAGAAAATTGATTGAAGATCAAAGACGGACGTATAACCAAGAAGGGTGGGCTACCATTGAAAAGAAGCTGGTAATCCCTTCCCATTTATTGTGGTCACTAGTAAGAGAAGAACACCAGAAAGCACACTGGGGAATAGATGCCCTATACACCTACTTGATTGAAAGAATTGTTGCTAGGAATTTATATGCCACTATTACTCAAGTGACCCGACAGTGTGATCCTTGCCTCCAGACTAACCCCAAAAATACCCCCAGGCCGAAACTTGGTCAGATTGGGAGAGGCCATGGGCCTGGACAGCAGTGGCAAATTGACTTTTCAGAACTCCCAAGGAAAGGGGGGGGATCAGTATTTATTGGTATTAACAGATACATTTTCAGGGTGGCCAGAAGCATTCCCCACCAGAACTGTCAAAGCTCGAGAGGTAACCAGGGTATTATTACAAGAAACAATACCACACTTCGGAGTTCCAGCCACAATATCCTCGGATAGAGGATCACATTTCATTTCCAGAATAGTGCAACAGATTAGTAGCCACCTGGGCATAGATTGGGAACTTTACACTCCATACCGCCTCCAATCAAGCGGCCAGGTGGAGAAAATGAATCCTTTGATTAAGCAACAAATTATAAGACTGTGGCAGGAAGTTAATCTACCCTGGCCCCAAGCTCTTCCACTGGCACTACTGCGAATTCAAACTAAACCTCAGGCTAAAGAAAAGTTGAGTCCTTTTGAAACACTTTATGGAAGACCATATGGAATACAAAAGGGAATGTCCACCCACATTGGGGAGGCAACACTGGCCACCTACATGGTGGCTTTAAGCAAACAGCTCAGAGAAATTGAGAAACATGTGGCTGGAACTCGGAGCAGAGAGCTAGATGGGCCAGTACATAACATAAAGCCTGGAGATTATGTATATGCTAAGTCTCTTACAGAAAAGACTTTGGAACCACAGTGGGAGGGACCGTTCCAGGTGCTTCTCACCACCTTCACTGCAATCAAAATCAAGGAGCAGAATGCCTGGATCCATCACTCTCGAGTGAAGAAGGCCCCAGAAGCCCCTTGGAGAGTGACACCAGGAGACAATGAACTGAGATTAAAACTTACTCGGGCAAAATGAGTATATTGCGGTCGGGGGTAGTTCATACTTTGATTTACAGAATTGTTTTGTATGTAATTATAACTGAAGTTTTAGAACTAGAGAGTACCTCTATCCAAAGTGATGCTGAATGGCCTTGGTCCCAGGTTTTTAATCAGTATACTGGATCCATGGGAGAACTTTCTGAGATAAAAGATTTAAACCTATCTACTGTAGTAATCCATGGGAATCAGGTATATGAGAAGCAGGAATGGCAGGAACGGGAACTGTGGACACTTCAAGGGATCAGGGGAGAAGAAATCAAAGTAGGGTGCTGGGTGGTCAATGGGACGGCTTATGAGACCAGATGCAATTTAGTGTCTCAACTTCTCCTGGTGTATACAAACACCAGGAAGTTTGTGATAGCCTAAGTGAATCAGACTGTTGGTGTAATTTCACCTTGATACAGCCTGTAGAAGTGACTTGCCTTTGGGCTTGAGATGCTATCGGACTCTCATTTAAATTTAAAGTAGACGCTGCGCTTTTTACAACAGCAGGACCTTATACAACCCACACTAGGACTCAAATAGTTCAGACTCAACCCAAACTTGAACCTAAAGTGTATGAAATAGGCCCCTACGTAGTGAGGAATGTGGGTGAACAACAACTATTGTTCAATCCAGAATGGTCTCTGAAACATGTTGAGTTGCTAATGCAAATTAACATCTCAAAAATCCAACCAGCCTGCTCCTCTTTCCTAAGAACATCCTTTGAGGGCTGGACAACGTGGTTACAAAGACAGGTATATCTCAGGAGCAGAATAAGAAAGGATCTAACTGGGATATTAGGGACAGGATTAGGAGTTTTAAATGGAATTGATTCAGAAATACTGATAAATAAACTGGCCACTGCAGCAGCTGGCCTAACAAAATTGAAGCAGCCCTTACAGTCATCTCTATTGGCATTAGGAACTAGCCAGTGGCAGATTTCAAAAGTACTGCCAAAGTGGGAAAAGGCCGGGGACCAAGACCACAAGTTAATAGTAGAAGCACTTAGTACAGTTCAAGATAATGTGTCTTTAGCTTTCAGTTGTATACAAGCACAGTTATGGATGCAGGCAACAGCAGCTCTGATCATACGGGAAGGGGGTTGTTGCCGTGCAGGAGTCTGAGCCCGGCTATGCCCACAGAAAAGGCACCACAGCAGCTTAGGTGTGACAGCCACGTGGCCTCTCAGCCTGGCAGGAGGCAGGCGGGGCGTATGGCTGCCTAAGGCACTCTCCCTCGCGGCGTGGCGGGGAATGCAGCACCTTGGTAGACAGGCAAGACAAACGCAGCAGCGAAGCACGGGCACGAAGAAAGGCAATGAGGCGAGACAGTTCTTCGCAGCAGGGAAAAGGTTTATTGGAAGGGGAGGACGGCTGCAGGGAACTGCCCAGGGGGCGGGGACAGACAAAGGGTTATAAAGGACCCCAGAAGGGAGGAGCAACCCACCCCCTGGCCAGTCACAGAACAGAACATAATGATTGACATAACAAAGTAACAAATGGGAGACGTGTTGGGGAGGGACAGCAACCCCTGCTCCAATAACTCCCCGTCCAGTGTGGAAGGTTCTAGGAAAGGGGTGTTGGCAGAGAGTGATGGACAGGATGGTTACCAAGGAAACCAAGGAGGGGCCAAGGGAGAAACCATGGATACAAGGGAGGGGACAAATGACTGACTGGGAGGGTTGGGGCAGTCTCCTAACAACTGGGGAGGGGACAAAGGATTGACAGGGACAATGGTGGGAAAGGGAGCCCAAGGCAGAACCATGTAACATAACATGGGGGGAAACGGAACATACCAACTTAAAACATTCAAATTACAATTTGAATAATAAAACAAACTTTGAACTGAAAAGTGGTCACACTGCAACAGGGGGTGAAGGTAATTTTCCAGCTGAAATTCGGAAAATTGTCTGGGATAATGTGATTGATTTTGAAAGGAAGTTTCAATCCTGGTGGACTATGGTAAATTTCACCTATGATCCTGCTTCTAATGTGGCCACTGCCTTTGCGCTTACCATACGTAATGCCACTGTTTATGTTATCCACCCCATCATTGCACTAGGATTAAACCATGAAAAAACAGTGCTCTACCCTTCAGAACATAGAGTGTGGACACGAAAGGTGAATGAAAAGTAGCAAACAGTAAACTTAGAATCCTGCATTCCTAGAGAACAGATGGGATTAATTTGTGAAAGCAATACTATTAATGCCCAGGATGTGTGTTTAGACACTGAACAGAGTATTTGCCACTTCGAAATTCATCCAGTCACTGACCAGAAAACTGTGCTCGTATATACTGGAAAAGGGTGTGTGTGCCTGAGAACTGCCTGTGCTGCTGTAAAAATTGATAGCAACGATGTTATTTTGTCTAGTAGAAATCATTGTAATTTCTGTATTTGTAATTTTGTTAAGATTATCAGGTGTGATTTTTCATACTTGGCCCCAGTAACATCCCACCAGTTGATTAAAACCAATTATACAATATATCACAGACTATCACCTACCCCTATTGGGATGGACCTTACATTAGTAAAACAATTAATTAAGCACCAAGACCTACTGGGGATCTTGAAGGAAATCCAAGAAAGCGGAAAGAAAACCATAATTACTGTCCAACATGATACAAAGGAAATAACCCGAATTCTACAGAGAATAAAACAAAATGCGGATCATCACTGGTGGGATGTGATCTTTGGGTGGTCACCAACTGCAAATGGAATCTTTAATAAGTTGTGTCATCCCATTGTAGTTTTGTTAATATTAGTTGGAATAAGTTTAGGATTATCCATTATATTGCTAATTTGGAATTGGAGGATACTACAGCGAGTAGCTGTGTTAACCTCCTTATCAAACGGACATGATAAAGCATTAAGAGACACTTATTTTCGTAGGGGTTTGCATTAAGTAAAAGAATTTACTTATTTTCTAGAAAAGGGGGGAAATGAGACAGAGTAGAAATTCTCCAGAGTAGAAATCCATTTTGATTTAGGTGAAATGTACATCTTTAAGTCTGTTGTTTGAAGCTTGTAGTCTGTAGCCTGACTGCAAGGCCTAGGCTCAGGGATTCAATGAAGGACAGAGAAAAGGGGTGGGGGGTGGGGAGGAGACAGGGGGTGATAAAGAGAGACAGAGAGACTCCTGTGAAAGCAGGTCAACCTGACCTAGGAATTCTTTCTGATAAAGAAGAACTAGCGGCAAATGAGTATGTATGAACCTATTGTGAAACTGTATGCATATGTATTTGAGAGGGGGATAAAAGGGACCTGAAGTTCCCAGAGGTACGCATGTCTTTTAAGGAGAGTAATGTCCGCATGCGTCCGGCGCTTTAATAATAAACATACCAGCTTTACAACTTTCACAAAGTTGTGGAGTTTTTGGCTATCTCTGCAAAACACTCCCACTGAATGCCTAGCACATCAGCCATCTGCTTAATAATCTTCGACGTAAAATATGTCCCTTGGTCCGAATCAATGTAATTCACCACCCCATATCGGGGTACAATTTCCTCCAGTAATTTTCTGGACACCATCTGAGCCGTTGCCCGGGGGCTAGGAAAAGCCTCCACTCAATGAGTCAATTTGTCCATGACCACAAGCACAAATTTGAATCTCCCTACTTTGGGCAACTCCATGAAATCAACTTGGATTCTTTCAAATGGTTGGTATGCAACGGGGCGGCTCCCCAGGGCGGCCTGTTTTGCCCTTGTCTTGTTGACTTTCTGACAAATCAGGCATCCTTGTACCTCTTGTTTGGCTAATTCGTAAATTCCTTTGCACCCGAAAAATTTCAAAAATTGTTCTGCCAGGGCCTGTGCCCTCCACTGTGTTTGTTGGTGAAGTTTCTGCAAAATCCTCCTGGTAAAACCTTTAGAAACTAGTTCTCTCCCGTCAGGTAACCTCCACTTAACTTCTTTCAATTTTCCTCCAACCTTTTCATAACATTTGATCTCCTTTTGAGAGGGCTGGGGAGGATCATCTGGGACCTCAGTCCCTTCGATCTCCAGGGTACTCACCGTCATCAACACCGCGGTCTTGGCTTTCTGGTCCCCCAAATTGTTTCCTCTGGTTTGGAACTGAATTCCTGCCTGGTGTCCCTTTACAGGGACCACCGCAATTTCCTCCGGCCCCCTTAGAGTTTCTAAGATTTGGCGGATCAATTCCCCGTGCATCAGTCCCTTCCCCCTTGTGTTGATCAACCCCCTTTCCTCACAGCTTTTCCCAAAAGTGTGAACCACTCCAAAGGCATACCTAGCATCTGTAAAAATTGTTCCCTTTCTCCCTTTCAGTCACTTCAAGGCTCTCAGAACCGCGTACAGTTCGCAAGCCTGTGCCGACCAACTTGCACTCAGGGGACCTGCTTCAATCACTTTTCCCGTCCGTCCATCCACAACTGCGTATCCTGATTTCCTTTTCCCATCAACTACCCTGCTTGCTCCATCCACAAACCACTTTTCTCCTTCATCCAACTCTTCCTCTTCTAAATCCTCTCTGATCTTTGTTTGTAATTCAACCACCTCCACGAAATTGTGAACCACCTCCTCTGAAGCTTCCCCAAACAAAAACTGCGCAGGGTTCTGCGTTGTTCACAACTCAAATCCTGCGAAATCAATGCGAAAATCCTCATACTTAATGGCACCTAGCATTCAGTTGCATCAGTGAGCCATTTGTCTGCCTTCTGCTGTAGTATGCCCTGCACGTTGTGCGGTGCAAATACTACCAACGGTGCGCTGAAGGTTACCTTCTTGGCTTCCTCCACCAGCAATGCTACAGCGACAATCGCCTGCAAGCAGGTGGGCCAGCCCCTGCTGACCGGGTCCAAAAGCCTTGACAAGTAACCTACCGGTTTCCTGACCCCTGCTCAGTCTTGTGTCTGCACCCCATGTGCGGTGTGACTGCTCACATCCACTAACAACTGAAAGGGTTTCTTCATGTCAGGGAGGCTCAGCACTGGTGCTGCTGTGAGTGCTTCCTTGACCTCCCTGAATTCCTCCTCGTCTGTTTTCGTCCATTTGATCTGGTCTGTGGTGAGTTTCTCATATAGAAACTTCACCTTTTCGCTGTACCCTTCAATCCACTGCCGGCAGTATCCCAACAACCCCAAAAGCTGTCTGACCTCCCTTTTGGTTTGTGGGGGTGGTAAGGCAATAATCCCTGCCACCCTCTCTGGATCCAATTTCTTTTTGCCCTTGGTTAACCAATGTCCCAAGTACCTGACCTCGGCCTCTGTGAATTGCAACTTCGACTTTGACACCTTCAACCCCTTTTCCCCGAAAAAGTTCAAAAGCTCAATGGTGCTCAACCTTACGACCTCCTCCCTCGGACCTGCAACCAACAAATCATCTACATACTGTAGCAATTTTGTCCCTTCTGTTGGTACAAAATGACTCAAAACCTGCTCAAGTGCCTGCCCGAATAAGTTTGGGGAGTCCACGAAGCCCTGAGGCAACAACGTCCACCTAAGCTGCTGCTTAGTTCTCTGATTCACAGCCCTTAAATCTTGCACCAGCCTAAAGCTGCTGTCTGTCTTTTTCACAGCCAGAATTGGGGTGTTGTGCCTAGCCATGCACGGCTCCAACGTTCCTTTCTTTATCAACTTGTCAATCACCGGTTTCAATCCCTTCCTCCCCTCCATGGAGATGGGATATTGTTTGACCCATATAGGGTCTTCTGGTCTCTCAATTTCAATACGAATCGGCTCTATGTCCAGCCTCCCAGCTTCCCCTTGGACATACCACACCCTTGGGTCTATTTTCTCCTCGTCCTGAACGGTGAGTTTATACATCCTCACCCCGAGCCGAGACTTTTCCACCGCCAAGCCAATTTCCAGGGCAACCATCATGTCCTGGCTCAGCAAATTGAAATCCGCATCCCGTATCAGTAATATATTTCCTGTACGCTTTTTGTTTTCCGTTTCTATTTCTACCTCTTTTATGATTGGAACCTCGAAAGGTTCCCCCTTCGCCCCAATTACTATCATGGAATCGTTGCTCAGAGACCACCCCTTTGGCAGCTGCTGCACTGCTGTCCGTTCCGCCCCCAAGTCTACCATAAACCACATTTCCTCCCTGTGGGGTCCTACTTTTAATTTTATCAAGGGCTCCCTCGGTGTTCCGGACCCCAAACTCAAAATCCCCTGACGCCCCTAATCTTCTTGAAACATTGCCTGGTCTTTGGCTTTGTTGGGACAATTCCTTCGGATGTGTCCCTTTTGCTTGCAGTAATAGCACTCGAAATCTCTCCTCTGATCGTTCAATCCTTTTCCCTGTGAAGAACTCTGTTTCTTCACCAGCGCCTTTTTCACCGTGTCTCTGCCCTGCTCCTGCTTTTGTGCTTCCCTCACCGCAGCTACCAATACCTTTGCTTGGATCTTCTGTTTCTCTTCATCCCGTCTCATGTAGACTTTCTGGGCTTCCCGGAGCAGCTCCTGCAACCCTCGTTCCTGCCACCCATCTATCTTTTCTAACTTTTTCCGAATGTCCTCCCAAGATTTTGCTACAAACTGAGTTTTTAGCAAAACCATCGGGATCGGAGAATCGGGATCCGTCCCGAATACATTCTCAAACCCTTGCAGAGTCTATCCAACCATTCCATGGGAGTCTCATCTTTCCCCTGGCACTCCCTGAGTACCTTGCTCATGTTCTGTCCCTTGGGTACCGCTTCCCTGATACCCTGAATTATCATATTTCTTAAATTTATCATTTTCTGCCTCCCCTCCTCTGTCTGGGCATTCCAGGATGGTTTCTGGTTTGGCCACCTCTCGTTCCCGCTCCCCCCATTGGGGTTCCTCTTTTCCCAATCTTTGATCGCAGCTTGCCTGATCATGTCTCTTTCTTTGTTGTTAAACAGAAATCTTAGGATCGCTTGGAGATCCTCGTAGGTGTATGTGCTGGTCCCTAGAAATTCATCTAGCCTTTCCGCCACCCTCAAAGGATCATCCATTAACTTTCCCATCTCTTTCTTGAGCGCCCTCACATCATTGGTGTCAATCGGCGCATGTACGAAGTCGATCACTCCCGGGGCCATCGGCACCTCCTGTAAAGGGAAGAAGCCGGGCTTCTCTGCCTCATCCCCACTGTCTCCCGTGGTTGCCCTCCTTGTTCGCCGCCTCTTCCGATGGGCCGGGGGAGAACTGTCTCTGGGGATGGTTACCCGTTTTTCTCCGGTTTTGGGAAGGGTCGGAGGCAGTGGTTGCTCACATGGGAGCAGAATCGCCGCTGCCGCTTGTTCACGTGGAGGGGGAAGGCGCCGCAGCCTGCTCAGGTGGGAGCGGCGGTGCCAAGACCTGACCCAGCAGGATCGCCTCCTCGAGAGGCAGCACGGGCACCGGCTGTGCCTGAGCTGGTCCGGGCTGGGGCGGAGAAACAAGGTAAGGAGGTGGAAGATTGTCCAAGGGTTCCCATTCCTTTCCCCTGTTTGCCATGTGTCAGAGGGCTCGTACTGGGTATAAACTTGTACAAGCGTACCTCCACATCTCGGTATACTCAATTTCCTCAAAATCCTGCGGGCGGTGATCAAATATGTGATCATACAAGGACTCACAAGTCCATGCCTCAAACGTGCCGAAAATCGGCCACACCACGTATTTTCCGATGTCCTTCCCTCCCCATTTTTCCATACAAGAATTGATCATTTTCTCCTTGGATCTGCCCGCTCTCCTTGGGCTTTCATCCCAATGTTCCAACATCCACCCCAATGGACTATCTCTTGGGATTTCTGGCAGAACTTTCCCAGGACCCTGGGGAGATTTTTCCTGGGGTTTTCTCTGAAACCTGCTCTTTTCCAACCCCATTTTTCCAAAAATCCCTCCTGTGATTTTCCTCACCTCGTCTCCTCCGGCTGGGACGCTCGTCGCGAGTCCCGATTCTTTGTCCAATGTCGATTTCCTGAGCTTGCGAAATGCCGCCAGTCTTACTCAGTCAAGCGGAGAACCGTTCCGCTGACTTTTCGACTGATCTCCAGTTTTCTCACCTCTTCTCTCTGGATCAGAAGGCAGACGGACTCCTAGAATTTTCTAGGACCGTCTCTTCCCCCTCCTGACCCAACTGTGACTGATTTTCCCCCTTGAACTCCCTGCGAGTCTCAGGTCCCACATGTGTTAAGCAAAAAAGCCTCCGCTTCCCCCTTGACCAACCACGTCCCTCGCGGGATGGTGGAACTGCGATCATGGAGTCCACACTCGCTTCGTGACAGAGTCACATCTTACACACACATTCGGTCACACCCCGGTCAACCACGCAATACTCACAGTTCCTTTTCCCACATGGATTCTTAGTGCACGTTGATTTCTGAGTGGAAAAAAAACCCTCGGGCTCGGAGATCCCCTGGATCTTGCCGAGTTTCTGAGAACTGGGCCCGTTTTTATCCCTCTTTGGCTGTGGCTCCGGTTTCAGTTTGGTGATTTTTGATTGGCCTTGTGGACTCCAATCCCACTCAGAGCGCTGAAATCATTGGGGTGCCCTCTGGGCGGGAAGGGGTCCCGAACCCCAAATTCAAATCACGTCGAGTTGTCACCAGATTGTTATAAATGATCAAATCGTGAGCCAAAATTATCAAAAAATTTAGCAAAGATTTATTAATTTGTCTGCGAGACTGAAGTTTGGTGTTCAAAACCACCACAGCCAAAGAGACAGCATTGAGCCGGGGATCGGCGCCGGGTGAACACGGATCTGACCTCCTGAGTGTCAGAGTCTTCGTGCGGTGAGGTTTTATACAGTTTATTCTGCCCGAGGCAAAGATGACCACATTTCCTTTGTGTCTCTTCACATGCATCGCTGTTTCTTTCCATGTGCAGAGGTGGACAAAGGCGAGTCCAGGTGTGGCTTCGGAGGAGCCGTGTATTCAGATGTATCAGGTTGGTGAGCTATCTTGATAGATGCAATCGGCAAGGTGATAATCGCTCTTGGGTGGCTCCCAACAACTCGGGAAACCGGTGATCATCTTCCTGGAAGCTTCTATTCTTACCTTAAGGCGTCGATCGTTATCTTAACTTGTGTTCAGGAACTAGTTGAATCTGAATAAGACAGCTGCTCCTGGCCGAGGTGGTCAAAAGACATGGTTTGGATTTCACAATATTTTATACCATACATTAATAGCATGAATTATCCCTACCATATATTACACTACCATGTAGGTGTAGGAAAAAATTAAGCAGCCACAAGGCTTTTACAGCTGTTCTTGTATTTTGGGATATTCAGGATTTAGGGTAGTAAACAAAACTGTGGTGAGTTTTGCTATTGACTTTATTGCTTTTTCACTTTGAATTAACTGCTTTACATTTCAGCATACCCATCAGTATAATGAGAAGAATAATATCTTCCTTCCTGCCCAAAAGATGTTTAATTATGCCTGTGATGTCATGGACTTGAAAAACATTGTGATTGAAAGGAAGTATTGGCATGCCACAAGGTAACTGTAGTGAGCTGTGTTTCCTCCTCAGCTTCACTGTGATAGTAGAACTTTAATTAGCAGTTCCAAAACTTGGTCTTAGCATATCTGGTGACACATCTCAATAGAGCAGTGACCTAGGGTGACTTTATGACGCTTGTATCCCCAGTCATCTGTTCTGTTAATGCTGGATATTATATTCTCTGCCTTCAAGACTGGTTCTGAGAGCAAAGGTGGGGAGAAGACGAAGCACGGAGTTTATCAGGGGCTGCACTCACTCCTCAAAAAGCAACACTCCTCCACATTCTGCGCTGCACTGTTTTGTCTGGGCACTAATGGAGCAGAACAGAGCACTCCTTTGCCTTTTAGTTGGTTTAGCTGACTGAGGCAGAGTTTTCCCTGGACTGTCTTTTTTTCTTTCCCTTTTCTTGGAACTGTTCAAACCTGCTCTGGACTGGGACCTGGGAAGCACTGAGAGCTTGCACTTTGTGGCCTACCGGGGCCTACTCTGGGCAGCAGCCTTTCCCAGTGCTGGAGGGATTTATAAGAGAGCAAGCACCCACAGGAGAGACTTTCTGAATTTGTCGTCTCTTCAGAGCAGCAAATGAGTTTTGTCATCTGGTATTGTTCATTTTTTGTGCTGGGGAGTGCTTTGCCTGTTAAATAAACAGGTTTTTTCCACTTCTCTCTGAGGAAATTTTTCCCAAACCAGTTGAGGGGACTGGCCATGTGGGTGGGCTTTCGGGGGGCGGGGGGGGGGTTTGGAGGTTTTCTCCCAAATTTGCCCTAAACCAGGACAAGCAGGATGTGCGACTTTGAGAATGATGGAATCACTTTGGTTGGAAAAGACCTTTAAGGACATTGCGTCTAAATGCAATTAGCAAATGCAACCATAAAGAAATGTTTTGCTTTTTGAAGAGAATATGGTTTATCTGGTAAGCTTTGCAAGTATTTGTGTCATCACAAGCACACATGTCCAATGCATTAGATGGGAATATAATAAGAAACCTGTGCAAATCAACAGAATGATTCTCAGGGTAGGATATTTGCATGTTTCATCCTTCTTCCTGACTTCTTCAAATGAATTATTTTTGTAAAGTAATGATTGGAATTGTTACTCTTTTGACAGTTCTTAGTGTATTAATGACATTTTTGGCATAGGAATGCCGAATGGGTTAATTCACCTAGTTTTTCAGATAAAGACCAAGATTTAGTGTTGCTTAAGCTGGAGGCAGAAATATTTAAATCCTACAGCCTCCTTCTTAGTACCTAATTTCTATTACAAAATCAGTGCACAATCTTGTCCCTTAAGGTCCAGCTAGCTCAGTATATACCAACAGGGTGACATTAGTAGGGCTCACGTGATGCTGCACACAGAAGCCCTCAGTGTGCAGCTATAGCAGACAGTAATTCCATGCAGTTGGACAATCCCAGTGCTGACTTTGGATCAACAGAAGAGTAGAACTAGAGAGATTTAATGGAGAGGTCTCTGGAGGAAATGGCCTGAAGAAGACAGCAGAAATCCCATCTGTGTGTTTGTACAAATAATTTGAATGTCATTTACAGAAAAAGATCTTCAAATTTATCTAGCTTTTTCTGCAGATTATTTGTAAACTATATGCATTACATGGAAAGTTTCACTGAGCATCTGAAATACAGCTGTGTTGAAGTGGATTGAATCAGGGTTGGGAAGCAGTGAAATAAAGCTTTTCAGGAATACCTGACATCCAAGTCCTGCAGAAATGTATCTATTTTTTATGTCCAGATGCTTTTTAAAATAATAGGTGACCATTTAGCTACCTAATAGTTTTAATCAGAAATACAAAGAAAATTTTAAACTCACATCTTTTATAGATTGAATATTTTTCTGCTTTTATTTCTTGGTTTCCAATTCAGTTATACAAATCATTTGATTAGGTAATGAGAACTCATGCCGGATAAAAATATTTAATGCTATACTTCAGAGTTAAAGCTATTTTATTTTCTGAACTGTTTAAAAAAAATTCGGCTGTCTTGTCATTCTCTCTCCCCACAACATCAACATAAAAAAATATTAAATATTAGTTTTGACTTTAAATGTTGCAATTATATTCAGAATTCAAGGCTCTATTGTTAGATTGTTTACATAGCTTTCTGGCTATTCTAACTTCCCACAACCACTCTTTGCAGCTATATATTTTTGCAGTAAGGCATCACAGGGGTCTGTGATAAGTTTTAATGTGAAGCAGAACTAACATGCAAAATACATGTGACATACTTGACATATTTCACTTCAGAAAGTTACAGTGTGCTTAGGATGGAATATGAAATTAATAAACTTAACACAACATTTCTATATCTTGGGAATCTATTACCTGAACTTTGAGTCAGTTTGCAGGACTCTGTAGAAATGCAAACATGAAGTCCAAGGAGTAGAGCAGAAGGTGTATTGGGCAGGGGTGCCGAAGATTGCTCTGAAGGGTGATGTAAGCAAGATTGCATCCTGTAAAGATAGCAGCTGCTTCTGCTGGTGCCAACATAGAGAATTTGTGCCACCAGACTAGTTTTCTGGGGACATTTGACCTGCACACTCTTGAGGGCTTGCAGATGTGAATGAATCTGTCCTTTGATCTTTTTTTTCTTTTGAATGTCTATGACCTGATTTGGTATTGTGTATTGTACTGTATCGTTTTATAAACAGACATGTTTCAACTGTTTGAAAGCAGTAGTTGAAAGGTTGCAATTATGAGTTGGCTATCAAAAGAATTAATTTTCTGCTTTAAGCAAAATATCAATAGAAACATTCAGTCCACACCTATGATAAAGATTCATTTTGAATTTACAGGGTAATTTGCATTAGTTGTTGTACTGCATGTGCAATAAATATGACTTGCTTGGTTTCTAATGATGATAATAGTCCTCTTTGTGTTACTATAAGGATTGAATCCACCATCATTATTTTCCCATTATCATTGTGCTGTAAAGGAAAAATAGTTTTGCATTAACCAAGGAGGAAAATGCATGCATTTAGCATCGTTCTTGCAGGTAGTCCTCAATTCTGAAAATACCTCTCAGAAGCTGCATCAAACAGGAAAGCTAGACAGATGGCAGAATGCAGAACCTGCCATTTAGGATCAAGTACAAAATAACACCCAAGAAATTCTTCATGGATGCTGTATAAGTACAAAGACGCCATTATTTAAAGGTGAAAAATAGTCAATGTGAAACTTGTTCAATGAATAAAAAACTATGCTAATTGTTATGAGTAAAAAATTTAGCCATTTTTTTGTAAAAAGGTTGCAAAGTGAACAGGTTGGACCAGTTGCTGCCAAGGTGGAGTTCTACCTGCTTGTTATTGTAATCACCGGTCATTTTCGTTAACTTACTCCTTTTGTATCAGTATGGCCCTGCCTAAAGCTAAGTTGATAGCCCTTCTCCTCAGACAGTGAGAGGAGGGGACATGGGGGGGGGACATCAGAGGGCATGCAAAATAACTTCGGAACCAGCATGCCATGGGAAGCCACCCCACCAAACTTACCGAAAAGACCCCAAAAACAACGAGCCAACACAGAATTAAGAGATCAAAGTGATGTCTGGACATGAGGAACAAAGTACCGAGCCTGCAGAGATGCTGAGAACCTTTGTAGCCCCTCGCCCTGAGCAAAGACCTCAGCTGGAGCCAGGACCCTGGGACGGTAAAACCCGAAAGTTGTAACACGGGGTATACCCCCACTGCTCTCATGAGGACGGGACCCCCAGCTCTGCCTCCTAGTGGACAAAGCTGCACATTCCTCCTCCTCCGAGTCACCCTGGGAGCGACGACTGCGAAACTGCGGACCCGTCGAGCCTCCCAACCTTGAGCTGATCACTTTTAATAAAGGCATTAAAAGGAGAAAAATCTCCTGCCCTGTTTATTTCACTAATCAAGAGACTACAGTGCCAAGTGTGCTACAAGGCTTTTTTGTAATTAACATCATTCCCAGCATGAAAAAATACTATTTTTATTGTAGATTGTTTAAGAGTGCACAACAGTTTGGAAAAAAGTGCTTTTCTTTTTCTATTAATAAGAACTGTGTATCATTCTAAGAGATACTGTAAACAGGTTTTCGAAAACAATGTTATTTTGAAGGTTAATTCTATTCACAAATACTTCACATGAAAAAATTTGATCTTCTGTTAATCCTGAAGACTCTTAAAGGAAAATGTCTTTGTTGCATTCTCTTCTCAGTAGTTCAGGAGATCAGTCTTACCTGCATTCTAATGCTTTTTTATGTTCCAAATGGCACAGATTAGATCATCTTTGTCTCTATTACCATCATGATTTCCATATCAAGTGATGAGAATTTCTGTTCGTGATTGGTGAAGTTGTGTCATAACATCTATGTCAAGTCAATTCGAAGTTTTTGTTTCAAAAGGAATAACTTCCTTCCTAATGAAAACCATTGACAATAGCAAACCTACTTAGTTTTTCAGGAAGTGAAATAAGACACCTGCACTGTACAATGTCCTCTGGGGTTTTTTTCACCAGAAGAAGAAAACTGCTGTTTTCTTCTTCTTCTATCACCTTAGACTTAATTTATTCAAAATCTTTTTAAACCTTTGAATTTCTATTTATAGCTAATTACTTTCACAGTGAGCTATAGCGTATGTATTTGAAAAGGCCATTTGTACATATTCAAATGGCTTCTATTCTATTAAGAAATGGCTGTACTTCTATTAAGGAAACATAAAGCTGCAGTAATATTTTATCTTAAACCCCCAACTATTAAAAATGATACCAGCAAATGATGTCTGTAAGACAGTGGCAGGAGGTTTTTTCCAGAACAATTGTGCAGTTCTTCCCAATTCTATTTTTCCCTCCAATTACTTTGTACACAAATATTTTTACACAGTCTTCTTATAGTGGCATGTTACTACTGAGGGAGAATATTGCCCTGCCAGCATTGGAATTGACTCTATTGTAGTTGTGTTCAAATTTGCTGATGAGACAAGGTTTTTTTGCTGAACACACTTTAACAAGCAAGAGAGCTTCTTGGTCTTTAGATACTATGAGACCCAGAAAAAGATGAATGAGGTGATGACATGCCTTGTGCTCTGAAGAGAGATCAAAAACTTATTTCTGGGGTCACCCCCCTCTTGGTACAGAAAGCGCACAGAGGGATTTGAAGCATCACTTTCATCCTCTTTGCATTCACTAGTAAATCTGAGACAGAGCTTGCCCCAAGGTTTGTGCAAAAATACTCTTTTGATGCAACTGTTAACCAGACAATATCTCTGGGAAAATTTGCAGTGGCAGAAAGCAAGCCCTTCCTGGGAAATCTACTGAAATGGTTCAGAAGTTATTCCCATTCACTGTTGCTAACCTCTGCTGTCTAGCTGTCAGATGTGTTTGGGACCATGTTGAAATAATTCTAAACAATGTACTGATGCTGCACTATTGAGTAAACATAGGTATTTTCCATAGGTGTCAGGGAAAAATATTTCTATTGGTAAAAATTAGTTTAATAGAAAACAATAACAGCATGGTAAAAAAAAATTACAGCAATAGACTGAAGATGCCCAGAATTCTTATTTAGAAGTTACACAGAGTGAATATTTTCTAAATAAGGTTGTGAAACTTATTAAGAAGTAGGAGTACATTCCACATGACTGGTGCACAAGTTCATGTTTCCAACTTACAAAACACATATTATTAAAAGAAAAATGTCCTGCCTTGTGGAAAAGTAGCCCATTAGTAATTTTATCAAAGGTAGGATTAGATCAAGTATTCCTACAAGACAGTAGTAGTACTATGAAAAGCCTTTTGGAGTGTATTTAACTACAGAAAACTTGAGAAAGCAGAAGAGTGTCTTTCCCTGCTGCAAGCTGTACTTCCTATTTGCTAGTGCTGCTTCAACATTGTCTGAAGAAAACTTGTCAAAATAAGACTATTGTATACAAGCAACTGTAACTATCCATTCTGTTCCAGCCAATTTTAACTAGCAAGTATGAGACACACACTCTAGTTGAATATTCTAATGCATAGATGGAGTATACCATCACTAATAAATGGGGACTCTGGACAAAGGAGCAAATGCAGATGAATTTCAGGGAAGGAAATTATTGGAGAGCTAACTGCAGTCCCTCGACTTTACAAGAAATTATGTCCAGTAATCCACCAGAAACATATATACATATATATAACTCTATTTTGAATTGGGTTGCACCTATGGTCCTCTGTTCTTCCTATATAAAGGAACTGTGTTTTGAATCAATCTTCAAAATGGTATGGCTAAAGAACTTAGATGCCTCCAATTTTTATTTTTCTTTCCAGAAGCAGCTGTCTCAAAACCTCTTTAAAGCTGACTTTTTCCCTTAAGATGCCATATTTTAAAAGAGCACCTTGTCATTCAACAGGGTATTCCAAACATTATTTACAAATTTAGACTAAAAGTAACACTCTTCCTAGTAATCTTTCTTTTTTTGCAGCTCAGTGCTAACATAGGCAGCAAAGAAGAGAACAGACCACAGCTCTTTCTGGATCATCTTGAACAAATGCCCTTGCCTATGTTCTAATCATTCACTTCACCAAAATACCTAACAATGAAGAAAAGGTTGTGGAGGCATTACTAGTAGTGCTACATGGCAATGTATGGGTGTGATTTCTCAAGTAGAATTTGTATCACATAGATGATACTTGGCAAACAGCAAATAAAGGGTTTTTTTTCAGCTCTCAGACTGATGTTACATGTCAGTAATTTAATAAAAAGATAACAAGAAGGATATTTTTTAACTGTGAACATGAAACTTAATTACACCCCTACCACGGACATCTGCATCTTATGAATAGACAGTGTCTGATTTAGAAAAAAATAATTATCACAGTTTAAAGAAACATATGACGATAAACACTTTGCTGATGGAACGTAGCCTATTCATTGGCTGAAATGAAGCAGGTAGACAGGACATATGAAATATTTTGTTGTGGATCAAACATTTATTTTCTAAAGTGATGCAGACAGATGGTGAACTCACCAACTTAGATATTGCACAGTAGATAAGGGTACATAACTTGCTCCATCAAGTCATCCCTTGGAATCATGATCCAAGGGGATTTTCCCCTGCATCTGTGAAAATGTGCCTACCTTTTTCACAATACTTTTGCAGCAGCATTGTTAGGCCTGATCAGCTGGTATGGAGGGTGAATTATCAGCAGCAAGGTGACTGGCCAGGGGAATTTGCTTCAATGGATTTTGATCTACCAGATATTTTGAAGACCTGCTTCAGCCTTGTTTGTCAAACACAGCCTTTAAATGGTGCTAAACAATTGTTCAGGCTGTGGATCACATGAAGAAGTACTTTCTGGTGTCTGTACTGGGCCATATGCTCTTTATTGTCTCCCTCAACTTCTCCATCAGCTCTCATCTGTTTCACATGAGCTATGTTCAAGGTCCACAGGCTACATTTCACAGAATCATGAGGCCTGATGCAGTAAGAATGATGAATAGAACACAGCTGGGATCAATTTTCCAGTTTGGACAAATCCAATGAGAAGGTGTTCCCCCTATGCCCGGAGAAACCTTCACTAGTACTAGTGTTCTACATAAACGGCAATTTAGTCTGAAATAAAAGCTTTTTTCTGAGAGTGTCTGAGAGATTTGTATGAAGCACAGATATTTGACATATGCAATTTTACTGGTTTTAATTTTAAATTCCATGCACTTTTTCAAAAAGTGTCAAGCTCAAATGCCCATCAACATATTTATGTCATCTGTAAGTCAGTATTCACATAAAATGTGTTTCAAATCAAAAGAATTTCAAACCTTTCCTCAAAGTTTATATGCCTAGATTTATTATTTCTGACATATATTAGATAAAAGGAAGACATTTTTTACTGTGAGGGTGCTGGAGCACTGGAACAGGTTGCCCAGAGAAGTTGTGGATGTCCCATCCCTGAAAGTATTCAAGGTCAGGTTGGATGGGGCTTTGAGCAGCAACAAAGGAGACTCTTGATGGCAGAGAAACAAAGTTGGAATATAGAAGAAACTCAGATTGAAGTATAGGAGCAAGTTTTCTCTCAGCTCTTGGGGTAAATTCAAAGTTGTACAAAATTACATTTATCTGTGATTTTCACTACTGTAACAGAAAGGTTCATGAAAACTATGCAGAAGATATCAAATTTTAAAAGAGATAAGAATTACAGAATAAAATACATGGGATGGGTTTCCACATGGGACACTCTCTAAGAGAAAATCTCTGTATTTCAACACTTCATCACGTCAGGATTTCATGAAGTGCCAAAGAAGAAGGCAAAATATCATTCAGGACATTATTTACTGGAGTTCAGCCTGGCCATTAGTAGGAATTGGTGTTTGAACTAATGTAGATATACCGCACACACTTTCCATTCACTGAAAAATTACTGTTTACAATGAATAAGCAATGAGGATCAAAATTTATTGAAAGCATCTTAAAAATGTAAAGTATTTCATTGTAAATGATCTGTGATCCAAATACTTATTTCACCTTAGTGAGGGACAAAAAAAATCTTCCAATATCATGATGGTTTAAAATTGTATAAACCAATGTTTTCTTCTGAAAATATATAATCTATTTCTTTCTATTTTTAGAAGAAAATATTCCTAGACATACAGCACGTGAGAATTAAGTAATTTTAAAGAAACAAATGAAATGAAAATATTCTTCAAATATAATTAAACGAAAAGCTGTGTTTTAAATATGAGGTAGATATTAAACAGAATTTTTGTACCAGATATTTGAATTACTGTACCAGCTATTTTGCCCACGAAGAGAGGTATTTAGCATTTCAGTCTTTTCCAAGGTGTTCATGATCTGCTATGCTGATCTCTGTGTGTGCCTAGGTGTGTGTGGAAGGGGGTGCATGTGAAGGGGAGTGTGTATGTTTGCTTAACGCTTGTAGTGGCAGATTCATGCCTCAGCTCCATAATTTTTTTTAGAAACTCCACAGAGAGTGGATATGAAGTTTAATATCAACAAGAGATCAATTCCCAAATAATCCATTTTACTCTACCTTATAAATAATATGCTCTCTTGCATATTTTATCCAATATACTTTCAAGCCACATGGAGGAATGCGAATGTGGAGAATCCCTCCAATGTCTTGCAATTTTTATGCAAATAGATTTTCAAGAAAATCATCATTTCTCTTTTAAATACGTCTGGGACAGGCATGATGGTGGTGTCAACCTGTTGGAGGTTTTGTTGCTAGGAGAAATTGTACAAAAGGATTGGTTTTTACATTGACCAGTTACTGAATCAAGTGCATGAATACATTTGAAATTCAACTGGGGTTTCCTTTTCCTAGCAGACTACTTCTAGAACTAGCTTGCAAACTCAAGCTGACTCTTTTTCTCTCTTTTTGTTTCTTTCCTATTTTCATGGCTTCTTTGCCACTTTCTACACAATTTTAGAACTTTTTTCCCAACTAAAATTGTTTCCTAGTCCAATAATTATGATACATTTTTTACAAGGAATTTTTTAAATCTTTGTTAGAGTTAAGAAAGTTAAGGACTTAGGTCTTTTTCTTCTCTTATGAATATTGCAATGAAATTGTTAAATAAAGACCAATTCTTTATTTTTATTTTGAACCCAATGAGATAATTCCCATACATTAATACATTTTGTGGACCACTATTTGCCATTCTGATGTAAGTTGTCACTTCTTAACAATATACCTTCTGTGACTATGTTGACAACACTTTCGGTGAAGATCCTAACTGGTCTTAGACACACATAGGAAGAAATTTGCTCAGCCAGTGTCAGTCTTAAGCATGTGTATCAGAAGATCTTTCTATAGCTGGGGAATTTTCCCATGAAAGGGATTCAGTTATGGAAGAGACAGTTATCCCAGAGTTTTACATTCTGCTTGAACACTACTTAAGGAGCTTAAATCCCATGTCCATTTGGATCTCTCTCTGCACAGAAATTTGTCATGCCAGTCCTTGAAATACATCTCTAAGAGAATTCACTAGCACAGAATGAATGAGGGGTAGAAGGGGTCTGTGGGGCTCACCAGGTCCAACCCGCCTCCTTAAACCAGGATACCTAGAGCCTCTTGCCCAGGATCATATCTGGGCATCCATTCAATGTCTTCAAAGATCCAGACACCACAATCTTTCTGGGCAGTCTGTGCCATGGTTCAGTCACCGTCTGTCCTGGTTCAGTCAACCTAGGACACCGTCACAGTAAAAAATCATTTTGTGATGTTCAGAGGCAATCTCCTGTATTTCAGTGTGTGCCCACTGCCTCTTGTCTTTTCACTGAGCATCATTGAAAAGACACTGGTTCCCTCCTCTTTGCACTATTCCTTTCCGGTATGTATGTGTGCTGCTATGTAGATAAATGTCAAAAACCTCCCTGAAGCCCAGGCAGACAATATTCCCTTCATCTACCAAGCAAGTTGATTCATCAGAGGAGTTTAAAAAGTTGTCAAGCATGAAGTTCCCCTGGTAAATCCATGCTGACTACATTATTTTGTCCTCCTTCATGGGCCTGGAAATTCTTTCCAGGAATAGCTGCTCCATCAATTTCCTGGGGATAAAAAATGAGGCTGGATGGCTTGTACTTTTCTGAGTCCTCCTAGTTGCCTTTTTTGAAGATGGGTGACATTTGCTTTCATCCAGTCTTTGGGCACTTTCCTCAGTCACCATGATCCATCAAACGTGATTAGGAGTGGCCTCAGAATAACATCTTCTAACACCCTTTAGACCTGTGGATCCATCTCAACAGAGCCTGTGGACTTCATGGAATACATACCATTTCAGTGACTATGCCCATAAAAGTTTGCATGGGATAACAGGACATATTAACAGGTGTCGGCGATGTAGATACACGGGGAGACTGACTCGGTGATCAGAATCTGATTTTATTGTGGGATACAAGCACTTATATACTATTTCAGGGAGACTAGTAATGTGTACTACAATGATTAGGTTGAAATCACATAAACAAACTTATGCATATAACAACATCTCTTGCTTGCAGAGTTTAATGGGATTTTCTTTTTCCAGTAAACCTGTTTGATTTAATCTTCTTGCAATCTAGGTCTAATTTTCAAAGTTCTGTTTGCTTTTGCCAAGGCATCCTGTTATCAAATCTCTTACGTTAACCAGGTCCAAAGTACATCATCTGTCTTGTGTCCCCCAACATTCCAACAAACAGGTACCTGAAGAGTGAGTGAAAAGCTATGGAAGCAATCCAAAAGGACAAAGAATAGAGTTCCCTTTTAAGAAAAGGCATCCTATCATGGAGCTGAGCAGCTTTAGATACAGGTAGCCTTCCTCTCTGAAAGGATGCAGAAGACAGTATTTTACCTTATCCAGTAATAAAATGTATTGACCATTCACTTGCAATACAAAAAATTAAATTATTTCCAAAATTACTGCCTCCTAACTAGACAATAATGTACTGGCTGGGTATTCCCCTAACAGATGAGAGCACCTGCTTGATGTCTCTTTATGCGTACAGACTATTCGAATTAGGTCATTTGAGTGGGGATTACTGGTCTTTGAACTTTCTTTCTGATGAATTTGGAATATTTACTGAAGCAAGGACCTGAAGATGAAAACTTCATTTCCCATCAGTGCACTTTAACATCCATGGCTGTAATGCCATTGTTTCTCACCAACTGAGTCAAGAATTTATGACTACAAAGTGGATCAGCTCCAAAAGGAAAGATAAAGCTGGATAATATTCTCTCTTGTAAGCTATTTATCTCAAATGAAGCGACCAAATTCTAATCACTCACTGGCCTAAAGCTACAAGGAGGGGGAGATGGACCAGGTTTCCTTCCACTGCCATTGTCATTGTCACCTCAGTATTTAATATGGTATGAAGACATTCAAAAAGATACCTTTGCTGAATTCATAGGATTCAGTCTTAAAAAATAATTTATTAGCAGCTGAAATGAAAATAACAAATAAAATGCAATTAATTCCATGGAAGATTGAAATGATTATTTCTTCATTTTGCATTTGATGATGTATATTGTGTAAGTTTTTCTTGCCTTGTTCTACAGGTTTTGTAACTGGCACACCTTTCATTATGAATGCATTGTCCTTTCCTAAATACTCTCATATGGAGGAACATGCTTCTGATAAGAAGAGCCCTAGGATGTCTTTACTTGACCTTTTATTTTTATTGATGCTTGGTCCTCTGAAATGAATGGGGTTTTTTTTAATTGAAATGTCTTACTGTTGTTCCCACGGGGTAATCCTCAGACTCTTTCTGTCAGAGCTGTCACTAGTCAGCTATTCTCCTATCTGCCTTTAAGTAGTTGAATGTTCTGGTCTAAAAGTAGCACCTTCTATGTAGCCATGCTCTTAATTTGCCAGTGTCATCTTGAATCCAAACACCCTCCTGCAAAGGATCACTGGTTCTGTAGTCAACTAAGAAAAACAAAGTCGTCCATCCATGCTTCCTGATTTAAAATATTAGGGTATGGTATCCCTAAACAATTCTCTTCAGTTAAACACTACTTGTCTTTGCCATGTTTCTTCAACTCACTTGCAAGTCATTAATGTGTTAGGTTATTGTGAGAATTGCTTCGTTTGAAGATGATTAAAAAGGGCATGAGAATACTTTTGTGCCTCTGGGTATGAGGATACTTTTCAAATCCATACAAACTTCCTGCAAATGCAAAAACCTGCATCCTGTATTGTCCTAGGTTACAATATACAAATGTATTCTATTCCCATCCTCGAGAGCTGCTGAAACCAGGAGGGGCATCATTTTTTCCTTATCTCCTGTTAACGGGCCCATCATTGTCTTTCCACGTCTCAGAGATAACTCCCTCTGGGAGCCATTTCTGTTCAATGGGTAATCAAGGACCCACCGCATGACTCAGAATTATATCAGCCCATTGTGAGATGCTTCACCCAGGGGGGAGGAGCTAAGCATCCCCACCTGGATATAATCTGGGTTTTGGGACACAACAAGCAGTCTTTTCTACTGGATTCCCAGAGGAACGGCAGTTCTTACCCACTGGTTTTCCAGAGGACAAGAGCTACCAGATGGTTTCTACAGGCTCACCATTTCAACAAGACCACTTCATCCGGACTGCTACCACCACCCTAACTAGCAGGGTCAGGTTGTATTCTGACTCGGTCTGTGCTTTTTCTTTTGTATTATTGCATGTATTTAGGGTTTTTTCCCTTTTCCTAATAAATTGTATTTCTGACTTGGAGTCTCTCATTGGTTTTGCTTTCAAACCAGAACAGGTGCCAACCTAAAAATTTGCAAACTTAAAAGTTAACTGACTGCAGTTCTGATTTCCTTCTTAAATATATCACCTAGGCACTACCAGCTTCTCTAATTGGCTTAGCAGCATGTCTGTTCTTAGTGCCTATTGGAATAATATCCCAATATTACCGGGTGGAACGTGCCTGGGCTCGTCTGACCCTTGCTGCTTGACCAAAGGCGGCAGCTGCGGTGTTTTCACCTCAGAGACACCTTTGGTTAGCTGTATGTTGCAGCTGGCACTTGGAACAAGTCCAGACACGCGGGAACTCAGGCTTTACCTCTGATGGAAAGGCTTTAGGCGAGGTGAAGATGAAAAGGAGACGGATTCTGCAGAGGGTTGAATCCAGAGTTTATTCTTCCAGGGTCACAGATCTCTGAATCTTGGTAACAGCTCTACAGAATCCCGACTGCATGGTCTCAGTGTCCTCTTAAGCCCGGGGGGAAGGGGGAGGGAAGGGATCGGTGTGCCACCAACCAGGTAGGAGGGGGGAAGGCTCAGGGGACAAATGACACCTGGATGGCCCAATTGTCCCCAGGGCTGAGAGGCATCTTTTGAACTTCACCTATCAGACGATGGCCTTGCTGGCCTACTGAGATTGACGGACAGCTCTCAGCAGGAGGCAGGGAGAGGGGAAGGGAGAAGGTATTGCCACACCTGGGAGGAACTGGGGTGGCTAAAACAGGAAATTGCTTCACACTGCAACATCTCCCCCTAGTTTTGTTTAAAAAGAAGAGGACTGGGTTTGTGATGCAGAATGCTTGCCAAACCATGGTTGGTAAATCGGTTCCTCCTCTACAGAAGAGTCAGTGTTTTCCACTGAGGCCTCCATGTCATCCATTGGAGCACTAAGGGCTTCCAAATGGTAAATTTCAGGAGGGGGAGATGAGCTTGAAATTAACTTGAGAACCATGCATTTGATTAGTCCAAAAACAATGCTAACAACTACAATGACAACAACTAAAATAAACAGTACTAAAAACACAGTTTTCAGAATAGATCCCAACCAGCCCGAGAGTCCCCAGCCTTTGAACAGTCCACTCAGCCAGTCGTCAGTTTCTCTCTTGATGTCCAAGGGCTTTTGCCAAGGTAGTCCATACGTGCTTTTGGCTGAGGGACTATCCAGGAGATTGCTGGTGGGATGATCGCGAGTAGGACGAGGAGCAGGCTTGGTCTCATGGCGTCTCGAGACTACACATGAACAGAGGGATCTAAACTGGTACAAGGAACTTAAGACAAACATATATTACAAAGTATTCCAGATAGGAGGCTTAAATGGAATTTCCTCTAGAGAACACGTGCGGCACTTCCTTCTCCAGGTAGCATTAGCAACCTGGGGCACTTCTGTAGATTTCTCTGAGACCTTGGGGACATAGGGCCTTACCCATTTGGAAGGAACCCACTTTAAACCAGAGGGGGTGGACACACAGGCATATCCACGTCCCCAAGTAACCAATTTGTAAAGTCCCACCGTCTTCCAAGTCTCAGGGTCCTTTACTAAAACCGGAGGCTTTTCTTTCATCAACCTATGACTGCTCCCCCCAAAGTGGCGTAGGATGGGCAGATTCAGGCTGTCAAAGGAACAATTCAGAAAATTGATTGTGAACAACAACCTGGACAACCGGATGTGGGGAGGTTCCACCTTCAGAACCTGTTGTTGCTGGTCCAGGACTCTTTTAATATCACGGTGAGTCCTTTCTACTATGGCTTGACCTGTAGGGGAGTAGGGGATGCCAGTTTTGTGCTCTACTCCCCATTGCTGCAGGAAGCTCCCAAATTCCTTGGATTTGTAGGCAGGCCCATTATCAGTTTTCAACTCCTTGGGGATGCCCATGAAAGAAAAAGCCTGTAAGAGGTGCTTTATGGCATCGATAGATGATTCTCCTGTGTGGGCAGAAGCATAGACTGCTCCAGAAAAGGTATCTACACTAACGTGAACGTATTTCTGCCGTCCAAATGACTGTATGTGTGTAACATCTGTTTGCCACAGTTCACAACTGTTCAACCCCCTTGGGTTTGCTCCCGTACTCACTGTAGGGAGTGCATGTTGTTGGCAATTTGGGCATGTATCCACAATCGCTTTGGCCTGTTCTCGAGTGATGTGAAATTGACGAACTAGGCCAGGTGCATTTTGGTGGAAAAGCTGGTGGCTGATTTTTGCCTGTTCAAAAACATTTGGGAGAGTGGCCATCACTGCAGGCGCAGCAAGAGCATCTGCCCTTCTGTTGCCTTCAGTGATAAACCCTGGCAAGTCGGTACGTGACCTGACGTGCATCACACAAAATGGTTGCTCTCGGTGGGTGACTAACTTTACAAGTTTTGAGAGCAATTTGAAAAGTGCGATGTTAGACACTTCTTGCAGTATTGCTTGATCTGCCCTGGATACTACTCCTGCCACATATGCAGAATCTGTAATCAGATTGAATGGTTCTGAGAACCTTTCAAAAGCCCTAATAACTGCAGCCAATTCAGCAACCTGAGGTGAACCTTCCACCTCAGCAATGTCCGTCTCCCACTGCTGGGTTTGAGGGTCCTTCCAAGTCATAACGGACTTGTGGGACCTCCCAGACGCATCTGTAAAGACGGCCAGAGCCTTTTTAAAGGTCTCCTACTCTGAGCACTTCTCAATTTCAGAGTAAATTGAATACCTTGTTCGAAAATTTTGTGGGCAGGCCGCTGGACAGAAATTTGTCCTGAGTAGGAATCCAGAGCAAACTGCAACACTTCATTTTCTTGAAGCAATTGTTCCAATATTTTCATAGTATTTTGGCCCGATTTTAACTCAATTGGAATGTGAATGCACTCAAAGTCACATCCTGCTAGCTCCCTGATCCGGGTCCTTGCTTTCCGGATCAGTTCTGCTACCAGCTCTTGAGGCTTTGTCATTCTCTTGGACCTTTTGTGACTGAGGAAAACCCATTCTATGATCAAGAGAGGGTCCCTCTGGTCCTGGCCCTTTTTAGGTGTTTCCTTTGCCTTAGGTGTTTGTTTTTCCTCCCACTGGAAAATGATTCCATGGAGGTGTGGCAACTTACCTAAGATGATAAATTTGAATGGCAGGTCAGGCCGACATCGGTTGGCCTGTCTTGTGGACATTGCCATCTGAACCTTTTCTAGAGCTTTCCGTGCCTCTGGGGTAATAGACCTAGGAGCACCCGGGTCCTCTCCCCCTTTCAATAAATTGAAAAGAGGGGCAAGGTCCTCGTTAGTCAGACCGAGCCATGGCCTTACCCAATTTAAAGACCCACACAACTTGTGGACATTCGCAAGGGTCTTGATCTTTGGGTTGATTTCTAGTTTTTGAGGAACAATGGTCCTATTTCCAATTTCTAAGCCCAAATATTTCCAAGGTGGCATCTTTTGAATTTTCTTTTCCTGGAGCTCGAACCCTGCAACAATCAATGCATCGATCGTTAGGTCAAGCGCATGTGTGAGTAAATCATCATTGGGGGCACACACAAGGATGTCATCCATATAATGATAGATGATGGCCTTTTCTGCGGCTGCACGCACTGGGGAAAGCAGGGAAGAGACATACCACTGGCAGATCACTGGCGAGACCTTCAGGCCCTGAGGAAGAACTTTCCAATGGTACCTTTTCATAGGGGCTTCCACGTTCATGGTGGGGACCGAGAATGCGAAACGCGGTGCATCGTCAGGGTGTAGCGGAATTTGGAAAAAACAATCTTTTATATCAATAACAGCCAATTTCCAATCCTGGGGAAGCATCGCTGGGGATGGCATACCAGGTTGGGGAGAGCCCATATCTTCAATGACATTATTAATTTGTTGGCGGTCGTGAAGGAGCCGCCATCTCTTTTTGTCAGCCTTCTGGATGACAAACACTGGAGAGTTCCACAGGGACATGGTCTCCACAATGTGACCTTTTTTCAGTTGCTCTTCCACTAGCTCCTCGAACACCTTTATTTTTTGTTTACTGAGCGTCCACTGTTTCACCTCAACTGGTTTGTCTGTTTTCCACTTCAGTTTTTGGGTGGGGCGCTGTTCAATGACTGCTGTACAAAAATGCTGTGGAGAGTCTGGAATATCAATTGTGACACCCCACTGGGCCATTAAATTTCTCCCTAACAAAGGTTCCGAATAATCTAACTCAAATGGACGGATATTTGCCAATTGTCCGTTTGGTCCTTCGATTTGGATGATGCTTTTGGATTGTCTCACCAATTGCAGGCCTCCTACACCTTGAACGTGACCAGCAACGTTTTAAAAAGGCCAATGTGCTGGCCAGTCTTGTACTGGGATCACTGTGCAGTCTGCGCCCGTGTCTACAAGCATCTCAATGCGTTTTGACTCCCCACCCCCACTGACATTACACCATATTTTGGGTTTGTCTTTCCCAATAACTTGGACCCAGGCGACTGTGGGCCCTTGTTTTTCAGTGCTTTCAGGTAAGAACGGCACTGGGATAGCTTGTGCAATGATTTGTCCTTTGGGAAGGAACAGGGGGTGGGTGGAAACAGTGCAGCCTGAGAACGAATTGCTCAGGATCTGATGTTGTCATTCCTGGAGCAATTTCAATCTCATGTGGTGTGTGTTTGGTGTCCCCAGTGACGATGTACTTAAAACGAATTCGGTGCCAAGTACCCTTCTGTTCTGGGTTGATGGAGACAAAATGCCAGTCAGTGTCTTTCAGGTGGAGTGATTCTGTCAGCTGCAACCTGTAAGGCTCATTGACAGAAGATGTGGTTAACATAGGTTCACCTAAATCATGGGCAAGGGTTATTTTGTTTAACTTTCAACAGTGGACCAGCAAACGTGGTCTCTGAAGCATCTGCTTCACTTACAGAAATATTAATATTACCACACGCTTGTTTTATTTTGCTTCCTTTATTCCCTTGGCCTGCTCTTTTTGTGTCTGCACGCCTGGCAGGCTGGCGCTCCCCATTCAGTTTTTTTGTTGTTGTTGACCTCCAGGGAGTGCTTGCAGCTCTCCCCCCCTGCCATTTCTAAATTCATCAAATTGCTTTTTCAGGGGGCACTGGCTACTCCAATGCCCAAGGTTATTGCAAAGCAGGCATGGCTTTGTGGGGTCAACCATTGCTGGTCTTCCCTGTTGCCCAAGGTGCTGCTGTGCTGAGGGAATGGGTGCAGGGCTGGCAAAGGTGACACGCTGAGGGAGTCTTGGCAGCAGCCTTGGTCTGGTGTCTTCAGCAACACTCATCAGAGGCACTTTCCTGTTGCAAATTAGTAGCATATCTTTTAGTGTAGGGGGGGTTCTAGTGGAAGACTCAAAATTGCCGCTCGACACTGTTCATTTGCATTTATAAACGCCATTTCCTCTAAAACCTCTTCCCTTGCATTCTCTTTTTTAACTTGTATTTCAATAGCTCTAGTTAACCTTTCTACAAATTTCAGAAAAGGTTCAGATGGCAGCTGCTTGATCTTACTATAGGGCTCAAATGGGCCCTCAGCTTGAAGGGAAAAGAAGGCCTTTTCAGCTGCTTCTTTGACTTTCTCGAGGGTTTCTACAGGAATTGCAGTAGCTTGGATTGAGAGTGAAGCCCATTGGCCTTCACCAGAGAGATGCTCAATGGTAATTGGCATGCCATTGGTATCTTTCGCTGTGTTTGGATCAGCATGCAAGCCTGGGAGAGCCTCTTTTAGCAGCTGTTTCCATGCTAATTCCCATAATTTGAATTCTGTAGAGGTCATGAGGCATGAGAAAAGCTGTTTTAAATCATGTGGGACTACTACAGTCCTACTCAGTTCAGAATTTAAAAGGCCACAGAAGTATGGACTGTGTGGGCCATACTCCTTATAGGATTTGCAGACCTCTTTAATCAATTGTCATCCAAAAGAGCTCCAATTAGCAGTTGGGGCTTCTCCCCCTTGTGCTGCAGGCTGATATGTAACAGGAGCGAATGACAAAGTGGGACCCTGTATTGGGTCTGCAGTTCCCTGCCCTGTATCCTTTGAATCGGCACAGATACAGCAGTGGGGATATGCAGTGGGCGTGCCCCCACCATGGGAACCCGGGGAGGGGGTGGGGATACCGTGGGAACAGGGGGCGGGGACAGGGGGCTGGCAAGGGGCGGGGATACCGTGGGACAGGGGGCGGAGACAGGGGGCAGGCAGGGGGCGGAGACGCCTGGTGGCATCACGTCAGCAGACGCCCCCTGGGAGGAGTAGAGGGGCGGAGCTGAGGGCACAGCAGGTAAGGGGGGGGGAAGGGAAGGTGTCGCAAAGGATCAGGAGGAGAGGGGGAGGGGGTTTTGGGATGCTTAGAGGAATCATGGGAAGAAGGAGACCAGGTATGGGAAGGTGCCACGTGGCATCCTCCATCTTGTGGACCCCCTAGGGACTGGGGGCCATTTTGGGCATCACTGCTCTCTGAAAAGCTAACACGTGCTCTGGGTTTCAGAGCAGGGGACGCAGGGTTTTGGGAAAGGTTCCATGCGGTCTGGCCAGGACTTTGTGGACAGGGGAACTCGGGCATTTTAAAGTGCTCAGGGAGCCGGCTTCCCAGGGCATAAGCAGAGTGTGCTCTCTTTAAAATACCAAGTTTTGGCGTGCAGGGTTTAGAGCTGGGAGGGGGAGAGACGGGGAGAGCAGCGGTACATTCCTTATCATTTGGCTTTTTCTCCAATTCTCTTTGTTTGAGCAAGGCTGCTCGAACTTGTAAACTCCAGAACACAAATTTAGCTGAAGATGTGTTCCCAGACTGTCCCAAGGTTATCAATTCATTCCCTACTTTATCCCAAAATTGAATATTATGGACTTCTTCAGGGGAAATTTGTGAGAAGTGTAGAAAAAGCCACCTTATAAACGGTTTCAATTTTCCTTTAGAGAACTTTACATTTCCACTGACTAAAATTTCAACAATATTATAATACACTCCTTTTTGTGCTGTGCTTAATTTCGAGCCCATTTTAGATGTAAAAGGCACAATATAAACTCCCGCCGACCGAAAGCAAAGACAAATCAGCTACCGATTTCTAAAAAAAAACACGGTTAAGAAGCGAAAACGAGCAGACAATAGCCTTTCACAATGCAGCTGCTTATACTTCTTTTAAAAATGCTGCCGGCAGTAGCACGGAATTGGGACCCGCCCTGCCGCGCCGAGAGGCAGAGAAAGCTTCCCCCGCCCGAGAATGCAGCCCCCCCCCAACGCGCGGCAAGCCGAAACCGGGGCTGCCCCGCACCGCGCCGAGAGAGCCCCCCCTCCTGCACCGAGAGAGAGCAGCCCCCCCGCGCCGAGAGAGCCGAGCACGCTGCACTGCCGACCCGGGGGGAGGGGCAGGGAGAGCTCTCCCGCTTCTCCGCCGGCGCGAATTAGAAAAGTAGCGAAGCCACGCCGCAGTGAGCTAAAGCCTAGAACGTGATCGCTCTCGCCCCGCAGGGCTGCGCAGCCTATTATGCAAGAGCGAAAAAGAACAGAACTCACGGCAGAGACTGTTTTTCGAGCTTCTACCCCCCCCCCCCAAGGAGCAGAAATACCGAAATCGAAGCTGTAGCTGGCAAGGTCAGGCAGGGTGTTCTCTTCACCAGAATAGGACCCCACGGGCAGGAGGGGCTCCCCTATTCTCCTCTGGAAAAATTTGCTCACCAGAAAGGAGCAGCACTTTCCAGGGGCGCCGAGCAGTCTGCGAGACTTCTTGTGGATTCAGTCCCAAAGTCTCTCTGGAGAGCAATGCAGCCAAAGCTCTTCCAGTGGGTGCTGAGCTGCCTTAAAGCTTTTCCGAGGTTCTGAGATTCCTTCTTGGGGCTGCAGGTTCGATCAGCCACAGGGTTGGGCGCCAAATATTGGAATAATATCCCAATATTACCGGGTGGAACGTGCCTGGGCTCGTCTGACCCTTGCTGCTTGACCAAAGGCGGCAGCTGTGGTGTTTCACCTCAGAGACACCTTTGGCTAGCTGTATGTTGCAGTGAGGCACTTGGAACAAGTCCAGACACGCAGGAACTCAGGTTTTACCTCTGATGGAAAGGCTTTAGGCGAGGTGAAGATGAAAAGGAGATGGATTCTGCAGAGGGTTGAATCCAGAGTTTATTCTTCCAGGGTCACAGATCTCTGAATCTTGGTAACAGCTCCACAGAATACTGACCGCATGGTCTCAGTGTCCTTTTAAGCCCGGGGGGAGGAGGAGGGAAGGGATCGGTGTGCCACCAACCAGGTAGGAGGGGGGAAGGCTCAGGGGACAAATGACACCTGGATGGCCCAATTGTCCGCAGGGCTGAGAGGCATCTTTTGAACTTCACCTATCAGACGATGGCCTTGCTGGCCTACTGAGATTGACGGACAGCTCTCAGCAGGAGGCAGGGAGAGGGGAAGGGAGAAGGTATTGCCACACCTGGGAGGACTGGGATAGGAGAAGCAGGATATTGCAACACACTGCAACAAGTGCCAAGCAAGGATTCATTTTGCCAGGCATGGAGGAAGCGTCTAGGAGCTTTTCACAAAAAATCACTTCTGTGGCTCCTTCTTCCCCCCCACCAAAAAGCACGACGTGCAAAACCAACACCTTAACTAATCCATAGTACTTTGTACGTATCCAATAATTTCTTTTAAATGATTGTCCTGGTTTGAAAAGGAAGTGAGTTTTTTGGGAGTTTGGTGGTCAAACCAATAGGTGCTCATATTTGAATATTGGCACCTGGTGTGGCCACTGAGGACATGGATACGCCTCTGAGAACAGAGAGGGTTAAAAGTAGAGAACTCCCAGGAAAACTTTCTCTTGGTTCCAGTGGCTGAAAGAAGTCATAGCTCCCCTGCCCAGCTGTGGGCTGGGCGGGGGAGGGGAAGCCATGCGGCCAAGTGAGGTAGGCCAGGGCCTTGGACAGAGAAGGGAGGTGAAGGCCCCTGTAGGATGGAAGGGTGGAGGAGCACTGAGAGGCATTGGGCAGCCTCCCCCTCCCTCCCAGGAGAGACAGAGAGCCTGTGCCTGTGCTTGTGCCACCTTGAAATTTGATATCATGTGCTGGCAGCACAGCCGGCCGAGAAGGAGAAGGGGGGATGCAGTGAGAAGGTGCCCGGCAGGGCAGTGTGGGAGTTCTGGACAGGCAGAGCCCGAGATTTTAACCCTTTTCTTGGATGATGGAAACCTTACAAATGCTGATCCTCCTGGAGCTGAATGAGAAGAGAGATAGAGATGAAATAGGAGGAAATGGGCCAATGTGATGCAAGTTTGTGCAAGTGAAAGATGTCCGAAAGAAGTTGAGAAGAATCCTAGGTGGGAGGAGATAATGGAGTGGCCTTTGGCTGGACTTTTCTTGTATAGCCATGGACAGAACCATTTTTTTTTTCCTGTGACACAGAGACTGCATTTAGGGGGAGGCAATGGCTTGGAGCCAAGAGAGTGCAGTGATGTTATGTGAAGGAGTGGCGTGAACAGATACGATGGGTGAGGAGGGTGGTTGGTGCCCTCGATCTTCAATGAAGGAAAAGATCTCTGTTCTTGAGACCCCTTGGCCCCAGGGGGTGAATTTGGGGGGGACAGGTATCCCGAAAGTGAGAGACTGTGCTTTTTTTTTTTTTAATTGGGCAAAGCATCCTTAAAAGGGGAACCCTAGAAGCAGCTCTGGTCCATGCGCAGTGGTGAGAGCACTGTACATGGAAGGAAGATGTCACGATGGCAGATGTTCTCCAGGTGGTGCCACATGTGACATGGAAACACACGAGGTTTCAACTGTGTTTCGTGGGGAAGCCTATGGTACAAGAGGTACTCCTCTCTTCTTTATGAACTGAGAATTGATTATCTGAAGGGTGGTAATGGACTGAGAGTTGATGATCTGAGGGGTGGTAACTGAATTGAGAATCCAAGGTTTTGTCTTACTGTGATGTATTGGAAATTTGGTGGGGGGAGGAGGAATGTTTTTGGAAGGTTTTCATTCTGTGTGTGTTTCTTTTTACATATAGTTGTAGGTTAATAAAGTGGGTTTTTTTTTTTCTTTTATTCCTAAGTTGGAGCCTGCTTTGCTCTATTCCTGGTCACATCTCAGAGCAGACACTAGGGAAAATATATTTTCATGGGGGCATTGACATTGTGCCAGCATCTAACCATGACAATGATACTTTACATTTTTTACCAAATGCACTGAAAAGAAATGGATAAATGGTATTGATAAAAATAGTACCAGTTCAATAGAAATATTGGGTCATACAACTCTGGTTTAAATAACTATTTTTTGTACAATACACAGAAGCCTTTTTCACCTATAAAGAAATGTTTCCTGATGGTTTGGATCAGAAGATTCAGTATTGCCATCCTGAGATTTTTGTTTGGAAGGCCATAAGCTGTGCTCAGTGTTTTGGGTATATTCTTTGCTGTGCCTTGCATATATTTTGGATCGAAAGCCAATATAGATGACGTCCTTGCTGCAGTAGCCATGCTAAATAAGGCAGAGTGTCTGGCTGATGAACTGGGGCTGTAGACTATCCAACACTCACCCAGGGCGGTGAGGATATCTAAAGGAATATAATATTGGCTATGCTCTGGGAGTTTTACAGAGAGAAAGATCCTCACAGCTCTAATGATTTGTCTCCTGAAGTTCTGAGGAATATCGTGTAAAGGAGAAGGCTGTTGTCTTTTCCAACAATTTTCCGTGCATTCGAGAGGATCATAAGTTTTATATCTAGTAAAGTGTAAGGCTTCACATTCTAATCTGATTTGCATTTTGGTGAAAGCCTGGAATCTTTTGTAATTTGCCAGATAACAAGGGATTTAGAACAGTAAGTATGCAAGTAATCTTTTGGACCCTTCATCTCCCTTCTTATGACAATGATACATTTATTATACTCCTATTTTTATTCCATCAGGGGATTTGATCATACAAATGTCTAGTCATTCTTTTCTTGTTTTCAACCACTCAAAGAGCATTAATCAAAACTATTCAGAAGTTCTTGATCTGCAACAGTGACAAGCACTAGACTGGTAAGAGTCAGTGGACATCAGCAGATCCCCTATGACAGCACCTGGTGGGCTGTTCTGGCAGGACTGATGTTTGAGGGGCTCGAATTCTGTGAAATGTAACATTCTAGGGACGGGAAAAATGGAAACAGATTCTGAACTTTCAACCCAACACATGAACAAGTAATAAGGCAGGTAATTTTCTGTGGAAATTTCTTTAGCCCCAGTGTTGTGGATGATGATTACTCTTCCTACCTCCCTTGGCCAGCTACCAGTGCAGACACATTACTCCGCTTATGGACAGAAAACCAGAAGAAGGGATTTTTGAACAAAACACTTATCAGGACCTTAGAGTGTTTTTTGCTCCAAAATGTTTCAAGGCAGATAGGGAAACAATTCAATTTTTGAGAGTGTGTTGAGAAGACAAGGTTGAAAGTTAAAAACCATGGGTTCTGTTTCTATATATGTTACTGATTGTGCTTATTATCTTAGTAATGTAATATATATATTTAGTAGGGTTGTTTTTTTCTTTTTCTTTTTTTTTGCATGCATCCTTGAGATTGAAGCATAACACTGAAAAGTACTGTAAGGTTAAAATACTTTTGAGATGCCTCATGCTGAAAAACTTGTAGCTACTGCTAAGGCCCATTGGCCAATTCCTGCTTCATTTCTGAGAAGCTATAAAATTCCCATCTGTATTTTAGTTCTAACAATCTGTTGTTATGGCGGAGATGCAAATTAAGAACAATTTTTGAATCTGTAGGGATGTATTTACCATTTTGTAGCTGCCTATTCAGTCTCTGAGCCACTAATGAAAAAAAGGAGAAGCATCTACACTGTTTTCAACCTGCAGACCATCCACTACTGTCCACGTGCTCAGATTCAAAGCCAAACAATCCTGTCTGGCCTCATTGGGAGGAATTATTTGCATTCAAAATACTAGACTGGTATTTGATTTTCACCAGCAGAGTCCATTGGGCAGCTTCTATCATCTGCATTTCAATATTTAATCCTCCTCTATTTTTACTGTGCAAAGCTCTTTCAGAATGATGGTGTGCCCACTGTCTCACCAGCTGTGATGTTTGCACCAAGTCTCCCATGGAAAGGAGCTGAAGAAAAGGCAAGCCAGGGCAGTGATTTCTGTTGCTCACTTGCAATACCCACAAATCAAAGCTATTTAGCCTAATTTAAGGCTGAAAAAGAACATGCCTTCAAAGGATTCAAAAAATCATCATTCAATACTGTGGTTCAGTATTCAGGACTAGAGCACTTCCCACAGGCTGAGAGAATTAGGGCTGTTTAGCCTGGTGAAGAGAAGGTTGCATGGAGACCTCACAACACCTTCCAGTATTTGAAGGGAAGCAGGAGAGGGACTCTTCATTAGGAACTATGGAGACAGGACAATGGGCAATGGCTTCAAAGTGAAAGAGTGTTGTATTAAACACATTTACAACAATATTTCTACATTACAATAATTCATTACAGCAGTATACACTTTACAACAATACTTCTACCATACTTATATATTACAGCTTATACATTATAACAGTTACATTACTACAGCATCTATATCTTCTTGTCGAGGCAGTCATAACACAAAGCAAAAGACTTCAAATGTCCTATTATTACTAGTTGGTGGCTCACCTACTTCCAGGTGTCTTAATTGGAGAAAATCAGGTCCAGACCTCCTTGTGGCTTCCACCTGCCACTCTCAGCTACACCAACGCTGCCTCCCCCACTTCGTCCCAGTGGGTCACAGTTGCCCTATACACTTTACAACAATAAAGCTACTCTACAGCAAATATTACAACTATGCTTATATATTACAGTGTCCATCCCCTCCAGGGGCTTTTTCCAAAGCACACAGCCAGAAGCATCTGCAGCTAATCCAGCAGCGATCCAATGAAGGATATTGCTGCTAAATTGCTACAGAGCCCTGACACGTCCACAAGCTTCACAGTCCATCCTCTTAGGATTCTCCAACCCTCTCCTAGGGTCTACCCTCTTCTGGGGTCTTCAGAGTCTATCCTCTCCAGGGATTCTCCAACCCTCTCCTGGGGTCTACCCTCTTCTGGGGTCTTCAGAGTCTATCCTCTCCAGGGATTCTCCAACCCTCTCCTGGGGTCTACCCTCTTCTGGGATTATTCATCCCCTCCAGGGGAACTCACCATCTTCTCCTGGGACTCTCCTGGTCCTCGCAGCAGCCATCTCTGGGACTCTCCTGGTCCTCGCAGCAGCCATCTCCTCACAGCAGTCTTCTCCTTGCAGCAGCCATCTCTTCTCAGTCCTTGCAGCCTACTGACTCCTTCAGTTAATCTCACACTTTTATGCCAGCTGCTCTTGTTAATTACAGGTGTTTCTAATCTTTAGTAAGAGGCCCCGGCTGCAACTCATTGGGGGATAAGATTACATGCTGTGCCCCCTTACAATTCTCCCTACAATTCCCCCTTTTCCTTTTAACTCTTTTTTCTCTTCTTTTTTTTTTTCTTTTTTCTCTTTACTATTTGCTACAATCACATCGATCACTTCGCAAACACCACTTGTTGTATTAAACACGTTTACAACAATATTTCTACATTACAATAATTCATTACAGCAGTATACACTTTACAACAATACTTCTACCATACTTATATATTACAGCTTATACATTATAACAGTTACATTACTACAGCATCTATATCTTCTTGTCGAGGCAGTCATAACACAAAGCAAAAGACTTCAAATGTCCTATTATTACTAGTTGGTGGCTCACCTACTTCCAGGTGTCTTAATTGGAGAAAATCAGGTCCAGACCTCCTTGTGGCTTCCACCTGCCACTCTCAGCTACACCAACGCTGCCTCCCCCACTCCGTCCCAGTGGGTCACAGTTGCCCTATACACTTTACAACAATAAAGCTACTCTACAGCAAATATTACAACTATGCTTATATATTACAGTGTCCATCCCCTCCAGGGGCTTTTTCCAAAGCACACAGCCAGAAGCATCTGCAGCTAATCCAGCAGCGATCCAATGAAGGATATTGCTGCTAAATTGCTACAGAGCCCTGACACGTCCACAAGCTTCACAGTCCATCCTCTTAGGATTCTCCAACCCTCTCCTGGGGTCTACCCTCTTCTGGGGTCTTCAGAGTCTATCCTCTCCAGGGATTCTCCAACCCTCTCCTGGGGTCTACCCTCTTCTGGGATTATTCATCCCCTCCAGGGAAACTCACCATCTTCTCCTGGGACTCTCCTGGTCCTCACAGCAGCCATCTCCTCACAGCAGTCTTCTCCTTGCAGCAGCCATCTCTTCTCAGTCCTTGCAGCCTACTGACTCCTTCAGTTAATCTCACACTTTTATGCCAGCTGCTCTTGTTAATTACAGGTGTTTCTAATCTTTAGTAAGAGGCCCCGGCTGCAACTCATTGGGGGATAAGATTACATGCTGTGCCCCCTTACAATTCTCCCTACAATTCCCCCTTTTCCTTTTAACTCTTTTTTCTCTTCTTTTTTTTTTTCTTTTTTCTCTTTACTATTTGCTACAATCACATCGATCACTTCGCAAACACCACTTGTTGTATTAAACACGTTTACAACAATATTTCTACATTACAATAATTCATTACAGCAGTATACACTTTACAACAATACTTCTACCATACTTATATATTACAGCTTATACATTATAACAGTTACATTACTACAGCATCTATATCTTCTTGTCGAGGCAGTCATAACACAAAGCAAAAGACTTCAAATGTCCTATTATTACTAGTTGGTGGCTCACCTACTTCCAGGTGTCTTAATTGGAGAAAATCAGGTCCAGACCTCCTTGTGGCTTCCACCTGCCACTCTCAGCTACACCAACGCTGCCTCCCCCACTCCGTCCCAGTGGGTCACAGTTGCCCTATACACTTTACAACAATAAAGCTACTCTACAGCAAATATTACAACTATGCTTATATATTACAGTGTCCATCCCCTCCAGGGGCTTTTTCCAAAGCACACAGCCAGAAGCATCTGCAGCTAATCCAGCAGCGATCCAATGAAGGATATTGCTGCTAAATTGCTACAGAGCCCTGACACGTCCACAAGCTTCACAGTCCATCCTCTTAGGATTCTCCAACCCTCTCCTGGGGTCTACCCTCTTCTGGGGTCTTCAGAGTCTATCCTCTCCAGGGATTCTCCAACCCTCTCCTGGGGTCTACCCTCTTCTGGGGTCTTCAGAGTCTATCCTCTCCAGGGATTCTCCAACCCTCTCCTGGGGTCTACCCTCTTCTGGGATTATTCATCCCCTCCAGGGGAACTCACCATCTTCTCCTGGGACTCTCCTGGTCCTCACAGCAGCCATCTCCTCACAGCAGTCTTCTCCTTGCAGCAGCCATCTCTTCTCAGTCCTTGCAGCCTACTGACTCCTTCAGTTAATCTCACACTTTTATGCCAGCTGCTCTTGTTAATTACAGGTGTTTCTAATCTTTAGTAAGAGGCCCCGGCTGCAACTCATTGGGGGATAAGATTACATGCTGTGCCCCCTTACAATTCTCCCTACAAAAGAGGGCAGGTTGAAATTAGATACTAGGAAGAAATTCTTCCCTGTGAGGGTGGTGAGGCGCTGGTACAGCTTGCCCAGAGAAGTTATGGACACCCCAGCCTGGTGTTCAAGGCCAGGCTGGATGGGGCTCTGAGCAACCTGGGCAAGTAAAAGGTGTCCCTGCCCACGTCAACAAATAATAAATGAACAAATGGGTTTGCACATTTCTCCACTAAGTTTTTGATAGGATCGTCGTCAAGTTTCTTTTGGTTTTCTTGTTTGTTTATGCGGCCGACTGTCCTTGTGTCAGCTGCCTCAAAGGCAGCTTGTGCCTCCTCCTCCCTCCCCCCTCTTTCAATTTCTTTTCATCAACAATTTAATGTCGTTTTCCCTTTCATACCTGAAAAGCCCTGCATGCTTCTGGGTTTTCTCCCTTTTCATACAGATCTTCTTCCACCTTTGAAAATCCATACTTTTCATAACACAAGGGCATGTTTGTAGGCATAAAAGATTTTGATTCCTTATTATATCTATGAGAATTTAATTATTAGCTTCATGCCTTTTCATAGAAACAGTAGGGAATTGATAGCTTGTTCTCTGAAGTACATTAGGAAGAGAATGAAACATTAATCATGTGGAGTGGAAAAGTTGCTATCTATTTTCTTCCAAGAACTACCCCAAAAGATGCAGGGGGGGATGAAGCCTGGCTAGATGAGTTTCCCTTCTAATGGAAGGAAACTACCATGCCAATAAGGGCTCTGTGCTGAGGTCTCAGAAGAAGAGGGAAGCATATGTGTTTGTAAAGTGGAATGTCTGTTAGGCACTTCCCTCTTCAAAGCAGCGTGTTCCATGCCAAGCACACAACAAAGAAACAAAAGATGAGTGTGACTCTGCATTCAAATCCTGCAATGTTCCCAGAAGTGAATTTCTCTCTTCTATAGGACTGACTTGTATGAAGATACACCGTGAAGTGTAGCAAATGTCTACTTTTCATTTACATGTTTGCCCTTTGTCTTATAAGAACCTTAACTATAAAAATAATGGTTTCTTTCCTCACTCAGACATCTACACTCCTGTGGTTTTAATCCAGCTGAAATTACCCATCATTGACAACAAGTTTGCTATTAGGTATCTGATGACACAGATGCTTCTCATGCCAGTAACAAACCCATTGCAGTATCAGCTTCTAGACAACACCCTACCCATGCAAAGTCTTCCCTCTTCAACCATTCTACACTTGTTTCATTTGTGGAAAGATTAATACATAAAGCAAGAAATTGCTGTGCTTTTGAAATGTGCCCTGTCAATATCTTTTCCTTCTCTCCAAGGAGCTATAAATTTGTGGGAAAGGCAAAGTTATTCCAAAAAGGGAATTAATTGCACCTATGATTAATATTATAATAAGAGGCCACTCTTTGCATAATCACAACTGTTCTGGAGGAGATTTTCCTTTCTTTATGTGTCTCTGCCTTACTGTCCAAACATTTGACTGAGGAATACTTTTTCTTCTTAGTTTTGGTTGAGGGTTGCTGTTACATTGTTCTGCATCAGTGGTTCCAGACTCCACTCCGTGCCATTGGAGACCTGCAGGGACCTATCACCTTCTAGCCTGGGCTGTAGGTATCTCATTAGTCAGGAGTTGGGCTGTGTGAGGATCAGACCAAATGAGCTGTCTATTCCCGGGAGTTTTGAACTCCCTATAAAAGTAAGCTCTGAACAATAAAACAGGCTGTTTGTCATAAGGACCTTTGGAGTGTGTATCATCTCTGTCTCCAAGCCACAGCTCTCACCATAACACCGCTCTGCTCTCACTGCATGTGTGTGTGAGCACACACATCTCATTGATGACACACAAACCTCTGTCTACATGTTCCATAGCTGGGACATTCGATTTTTCCTTAGACAGGCAGTGTTTGCATGATCTAGCCAGGAAAAGCCCACTTATGAACACACTGAAAAACACTCCAGTTGGAATTTCCTGAGAGAATTGGAAGAGGTGTGGGAATCGGAAAGATAGAAATCTTCACAGACTCAAGAGGGTTTGATTTACAGCCTTAGAAGAAGCCTAGATTGATGTGAAAGCAAGGTACACAGACATTGAACAGAGAAATCATCAACTTATGCTTCTATAGTTATAAGTAAGAATAAGCCTTAAGTAAGAAACTGTATTAGATAAGATAATGAAGGGTTTTATAGTATAGTAATGTAGTCATGTGATTGTAATAGAATAAGCTGATAGTTTAGATATTACAATAGAGACATATATGTGTACATGTAATCAGGCCTTATTGGGCAAAAGTATCCACATTGCAGTAGAAAGAAGTAAAGGTGACAGGTTAGAAAAGCAAAACATACTCTCTGGCGACTGTCCATTGGATTAGAAAGTTCTACGGCTACAAGAGTATTCTCACCTGACTGTGAATGAGCTCTTTCTCGACTTCTGCAATGAGGTACACTGCACGCAACATCCCAGTACTCTGCTACTTCATTCTGTAATCTGCATAGAACTGAAGCTCAGCGAAGGCATTCAGCTTTGCCACTTTTCAGCATCTGTGCTGCACGAATGCACTGTGACATCCCTCCGGATCTTTTGTCCTTGCGAGGCTGTAATGTGCACGCTGGTACTTCAAGTTAAGAAGGAGCGGGCAGAGACCACTGCAATCTGACAGCAGTTTGCAGGTTGTATAGGAAAGAGGACTGCCCCTTGAATGTGGTGCAAATACAAATTTCCACCAGTTTCAGGGGTACGCTCCAGCCAAGCTTGTTGTCCTGGCACATTTTCTCTCTGTGAAATGCTTTCCGGTATGATTCAGATGACAAGAGATGCAGAATATGGGGCTACATAGTGCTGAGAATGTAAGTGCCTGGCCCGAGCGTCTTTTGGCAGAAGCAGTGCGCTAGAGCCCTTGGCTGCCACCACAGTGATCTGTGTGAGAAATAGATGCCTATTCCCCTCCGGGAGAGTAAAAGCAGGACAGGTTACAAGAGTCAAAGAAGGAAGCCACAGAGCACCGGGCTGGTGGCTGCAGCGTACCGGCTGTAAAAGGAGCGTGGCTGTTACTGGCCTACCAACCAAACTCACGGTGGCAGTCGTAAGGATTAAAGTTCAGTGAAAGCTGCTTGTGCTGCTACCTATGCCTCTTCCAACCCCTCTGTGGAAAAAACTGTGCCTACCTTTAGGTTCCGAGATCCAGAGAATGCAATGGTAGATGCAGCGGAGAAGGGAAGGACGGAGTGCACTGGTGAGTTTGATGTGGCTTACGTGGGGCACGCAGAAGGTGCAGCCCAAGGCTCGCTTTTATTTCTAGAGCCTTTTTCTACACAAACAGCTGCTGGACATTTGGAACAAAGATGTGAGAGTGAAAAAAGTGACGGCAGGTCTATCTGGGAAGGAAGATACAGAACACTGTGCACAATTTAAAAGCTGTTTAGAAAAGGAGGTACTTTGAGAACATCTTCTGTCTTGACACTTCCATCTGCATGATCTCTAGCTGCTTGGACACGGCCACAACGAAAGAATGTGAAAATATTTGCGCTGCCAATGTCAGTTTGCACAGGAAAGAGGGTAGGTTGGCAAATGCCTTCTGTCCTGGCACATCTGTCAGTCAGAAGTGCAGCTGAAAACGCTTGGCTGTAACGATAGCTCTTCCACTTTGAGAGAATGTGGTGATGCTATTTATATATATATATCGTTGAGAAGGAACGTGCGAATCACTAGTGTGTTTCGTTTAGTTGACAGACTGCAAAGGGACTGTTATGGCCAGCACTGCCTTTTTGTTGTAGAACTTTTTCTTTGAGAGCAGCTGCTGGACATTTTGAAGCGGTTTGGGATCTTCAAGAGTTAGAGTACAAGATGGTACATAGATCTTGAGGGAAAGTGCATATCTCCAGGGAGCTGGATGCAGTTCAGTGGGTGCAAGTTACATGTTGAGCAGCTGATGGCCTAGAAAACGTTCTAAAAGGAAGAAGCCGTGCTGCAATTGCCTTTTATTTTGAAGGTTATAAACTGTGCAGCCAACAATGAAATGATTCCTCTTCCTTCTCTGCTACATGCAGGATCCCATTCTGTCAGTGCCCAAGAGCCAGGATCCACAGCAAAGCTCTTGCCCCCACACTGCTCCCACACGAACGGGGCTGGGCTAGAAAAGTGCTTGTCTTTTTCCTGGGCACTGCCAGTGCTCATCAAAATAACCACACCATGGCATTGTCGACTCACAAAGCAAGGACACGCACTGAGCCCAACTCGAAACCACCCCCAGGACACAGCCAAGTCAGAAATGTCCCTGCTCTCCAATCAACTGTGTCAGGACAAAACGATTTCACTGATCTTCCGCTTCCAAGTGGATACTCTTCTTTGCCCCACACTCAAAGGCCAACACCAGCTCTTCTGCCCTTACAAACTTTTTCTCTCTCGTAGAGTCTGGTAACAAACTTGAAAACATCTGCCAAAAACAGAGCTCACAAAACTGTCAGTGGAGAAAGCTCTTTGCTGCCTACGATTTCAATTGCACCCATCAAACTAGAAACACACACCTTGCAATCACCACTTTCCTTCTCAGCTCTAGGTACCACCGTAAGCCTTCAATCTCTCAGAGTCAGGATCCAAATGGGATGGCACCAGGGACTGTTCACACACTAAAGCTACAAGGGACAAAAACCTGTCCTGCAGAGGCTTGGCCTCTGCATTCCCACTGACAGTTCACCAACTCTAACCCAGAGAATTGCCTATTGGGGAAAGCCTTTCAATTCACTGAGACCACCCAAAGTGCCCATCCAAATGTTGCCAAAGAGAGGAGGAACTAGAAGCCCATCTCAAAAGAAATGGCATCCCCTCCTCCAAAATCCAAAACATCCAGGGCCTGATCCTATACAAAGGTGTCAGAACACCGCTATTCGTCATTACCTGTGCGGGGCACTAGCTAGGCTGCACACCAAGACCCAGTGCAGCTCTTTACCTTGTCCAAAAGAAGTGTGCTGGCAGAATTTCAAGAAGGCTGCCTCGAGGAAGTGGAAAACACATGCCAAATGGATTCTTTCAGGAAGGAGACTGCCTTCCAAAGATGGATACCGACTCCATGATTGTCCGAATTGAGTCAGTGCTTCCAAACCAAATATGCCAGGATTGAAAGGTGCTGCCGCCCTTAAGCTGCATGACACAGCTTCTTATCTGCACCTCCAACACTGGGGTTAAATTCTTTCCTTCCCATGAGAAAGCATTGCTGTTCTCCTTCAGGAACTTACCAAGCAAAAGTTGCATACAACATCCGGTACTGACTCTGTCCAACAATGGCTCCTACACAGAAGGGGCCAGGACAGAAATATCTTGCTGGACTATACCTCCCCATGGTACCTTATCAGCTGCCCTACCAACATTGCCACCATATCTTTTACTTCCCAAGGAAAGGCACTCCAACTCACTTGGCTTTGCCTTGCCTCCAGTACCATACCTCGTTTTCCTAGCCTACCCTACCCTAGCTCTGCTTGCTTGCCTATGTCTGCCTTGCCTAGCCCTACAAATGACTTCCTGATTTTGCCTTGCCTACTGCTCTTTGCCTTGCCTTCCATGCAGGTAAGGCAATGCAAAGCAAGTGTAGGCAATTGTAGGCAAGTCAAGAGAGAGGTTGGCAAGGCTGAAGCCGAGAGGGGAAAGCAAATGGAGTGGTAGGTGAGAGAAGTCCAAGAAGTTAGAGGCAAGGCTGGGCATAGGAAGTAATGGTAACAGGAAGGGCTAGGCAAGGCAAAGCCCTGTAGGAAAACTGTAGGCAGGTCAAATGTGGGGCATGGGCATGCAAGGAATGCAAAGCAATGAGAATCAGCAGGGCAAGGCAAGGAAACTGTTGGGTTGCCAAAGCAAGGCAAGTGGCAGGTCCATTCAAAGATTGCTGGTACACAAAAGCGGCCAGGACAGACCGCTCTGTCCAGCCTTGATCTTGCGTGGGCCATCTCTAATCTGCACCTAAGACACTTGGGTTGCCTGCTTTCCTTTGTATGCTAAAGAACTGTCATTCTGGTCCTGAAGCCCAAGGGCGAAACATGAATTTTGTGTCCAAAATTCAAGACATGTAAGGATAGATGTCAGAAGAAAGCTGTCAGGACAGATAGGTGTGCTTGCATGTGACCTCCTCCAGGCTTCCTCTCACATGCTCCTGAAACACTGGGGCCTTGAGAAAAAAAGCCAGTGAAAGCCTGGAGAATCCTAGGAGAAGCAGGCAGGGCAATGCAAGTTGAAGAAATTCCACAGAAAGAGAGGTGTTAAATTCCAGGTGGGGGACAGATTATCAAGGTAATGCAAGGCAAGGAAGGGGTTCAAGGGCAAGGCAAGGCAAGTGGTGGCTTTTCCAGGCAACACAAAAGAGAGGGAGGCAAGGCAATAAGAGTCCTAGAAGGAGAAGGAAATGAAAGATTGGAGGTGGACAAATGGAAGGAAAAGAAGGATTGGTGACCAAGTCAGTGCAAGGCACTGGGTTGGTATGAAGGGCAAGGGAAGGACATGCATGGGTCAGGAAGGCAAAGGAAAAGAAAGGAATGGTCAGCAATGACAAGGAAATGCAAGGTTGGGTAGGAAAGGCAAGGCAATGTAGGGGAGGGATAGGCAACCCAATGGGTATCTTAAAAGGAAATGTCCATGCACAGCAAGGCCAAGAGAAAAGTGGTAGAGAGGTCAAGGTGGGAAATAGGTGAGTGCAGCTAAGAAAGAAAGAAAGTGCATAGCTCTCTTGTGTGTGTGTGTGTGTGTGTGTGTGTGTGTGTGTGTATTAAGTTTGCAGGATGTAAAGCAAGGAAAGCTGTCTCTTGATTGTGGAGTGAACGGATGTTTTCGAACCTAAGTGGCAAGGTCCAAGCAACCTTTTCATCCTTGCACATCTGTGTGTGTGAGACATAGCCAGAAACTTCTCCATTTAGATTCAGACTGCAAGCAGGACACAGAATGTGACGGTGCGAATAGCTGAGCAGGAAAGCACATCACATGAGCATGTTTCAACAGAAGCAGTTTGTGCAAGGAGATGGACATGTGGGACTCCAGCAATATAACAATGCACTCAGCTGAGAAGCAAAGTGCAATGCCTCGGTGCGTGCTCTGAAAATAAAAGGCTGCAAGGAAAAGGCAAGGGGACAGGTCAGTGAAAGCTTTCTGTCCCGGCACACTGAGCTGTGCCACTGTCCTCTATCAGTTTGAAAGCTGTGCACACAATCCCGATGTTGTGCAGCTTCGTTCTTCACCTCTTGGAAGCTGCTGCACTCTCCGTCTCCCGAAGGCGAAGAAGCAGCTTCTTCACACACAGAGCATTGTGCTGGTCGTGGTGTTGTCCGGAGCGCGGCTTCTGCCGAAAGACACCCGGGACCAGCGCATACCTTCGGAGAGCTCTGTATCTTCATATTCTGCGTCTCTTGTCGCCTGCATCTTAGCGAAAAGCTTTTGCACTATGTCTCGCAAGGAGAAACTGTCCCAGCACTGCAGACGTCCACTGATCTTGTCTCTGAACTTTGTATTTGCTGCACATTCAAGAAGCACTCCTGTTTCTTAGTTAAGCTGCAAGTTGCTTTCAGATCGCCATGCTCTCTGCTCCCTCCTGCCCGGGGCGAATAGACAGAGGCATATTACAGCCTCGCAGAAGGAAAAGATCTCAAGAGATGTCACAGTGCATACGTGTAGCAAGCACAGATGCTGAAAAGGGACAAAGCTGAATAACGTCGCTTCGCTTCAGTCCTTCATGTGAGAGGCAGCTGAGGCAGTGCCTTAATCCATCACAGACCCCCCAAAGTGCTCCCACGAGTCATTCCTGAGGCCTTGCAGCACACGACAGCACGTGATGCAACAGATTCGGAGTCTGTTGTAAGAGACAATGGCAAAACTGCCCCCCTTCCCCTGCTGGGAGGTGCTTGGATTTTCCTACCTGGCTTGAGCATATATTAACCCATTAGATTCTATGCGTTTTGGAGGGACCTTCACCACCAAGAAAAGCAGCTGGAGAGGATCAGTGGAGCATCGTTGGGATCCACAGAGTGGTGATATTTTCCTTTTCTGTCCCCGTTATTCTCTTTCTGTCCCCTCCACCGATTTCCTATATTTTTCTCTCTCTCTCTCTCCCTCCCATATTTACTATCAAATAAAACCCATACCATTGTCACTGGCATATGGTCTCATTTGCACCCTTATTCAGGCAGGGGTATTTCTAAAGGACCTAAGGACCTTAGTAACCGGATCTTGACATTTTATTGGATGAGATTACCTTCTGCACTATTCTCTTACATTCTATCCCTCCACATTTTAGATTGTGTTAATATGCACACAGAAGCAAGACTTCGGCAACATTTGTACTTGAAAGGGTTGCCATTTCCATTGTGGTAGCAAGCTCTTCTGCTATAGATACCATTCACAATGTTGAAGACAGGAAGGGTAATGATATCATTGTCTAGCCTTCATACAACCTCAGCCATAAAAATTCCTAACATACATAGGGCTGAATTAGTCCCTCATGTCTCAGCATCATCCTGGGAATTTGTGTTGGGCTGCTTGATCATCCTTTAAAGTCAGTGTGCACCTGGAGAAAGATCCTCTTCTGTAGGTTCCCACTGCAGCCTTTGCTCCACATGGTACTTTGGCTGTATGAAAAAGGTGATGCATTTTCATGTGACCAGGATCTGAAATTGCTCTGTACAACCACCTTAATCCCATTGTTATTTTCCATTTGTCTAAACTTTTTCACAAAGTATTTTATCTGCTGTGACTTTGTACTTATTTCCATATTGCTGAGACAGTTCAACACATTTGAGCCTTGTTGGGGGTTTTCAGACATGCAGGAGCAGTATGTAGTGAGCTGTAAGGGTTGCAGTGTCCTTGAAGACAGAAGAAGAGAAAAACAAAAGTGCTACGTGCCGGGCTTATCAGAATAACAGGGCGCAAGAATTACAAGAAGCAAAAACTTAGAGATAATTCTCGTCATCTGTAGCAACCAATTAGCATGGATTAGCAACCAATAATCGGGGAGTCAGGATGCGTGCTTGCCTCGTGGACAAAGCGGGGCATCCAATTAGATCATGCGTGATCGCGTGTACTGAAGTTTCTTTACTGTATATTAGTAGCGCTGGTAGAGGCAATAAACGGAGCTTCTTTTACCTACATCGTGTCGGTGTGCGCGCTCCCCTCCACCTGGCCACGGCAGAGCCTGATACTGATCCTGCAGAATCTTGCTACAAACACATGTTTCAGGGAGGATGTTGGAAGTTGTTAGCATGGGGTGACTTTATGATGCTTGTAATCCCATTCTCCTGTTTAGCCCAGAAATAACTTTTGCACCTTTAAGACTGGTTCCGAGAACAAAGGGGGGAAGAGAAGAGCAGAGTTTGTTATCAGAAACCGTACTTGCTCCCCCGCATCCTACTCCTGGACTGTGCTGTCTGCAGAATGAACAGACGGTGGGAGAGAACTCTCCTTTGCTTTTAGTTAGTTTTTAGCTAGCTGAGGCAGGGAAGTTCCCTGGACTGTGGTTTTTCTTTTTCTTGGAACTGTTCAAACCTGCTCTGGACTGAAAACCCAGAAGAGCACCGGCAGGTCACACCTGTGGCCCACCAGGCTGGGCCTGGGCTGTGGCATTTCCCAGCTCCAGAGGGACTGATAACAGACTGAGTGAGCCGAGCTACAGCCCACGAAGGGGACTTTCTGAGTTTGTCATCTCTTCAGAGTGGTAAGAGGTTTTATTGTTTAATATGGTTAATTTTTTGTGCTTGTGAATGTTTTGCCTGTTAAATAAACAGGTTTCTTCCACTTTTCTCCAAGGAAATCTTTTCCCGAACCAGTTGGGGGAGGGGCCACTTGAATTTACTTTCTAGAGGAACCCCTTTGGAGGTTTTCTCCCAAATTTGCCTTAAACCAGGACACATGTGTAGTGCATGCTCTGCTAATGGTGTGTGCTGTTTGTTCTGTCATACTCTCTGATTTAATTTGGTGATATGCTCACTGATGCACAGACAGACGACTCTTCAATTAATTAAAGTTGAAAAGAAGGGTATTTATTGCAGTGTGTTGGACACATATAGAATCATTTCCAAATACATGTGCAAGGAGTCACAGACTCCTGCTCTCTATTTATACAGAAAAGGTTTTACATATCCAAGTGGTTTCTAAGGATGCATAATACATAATCATTACCTGCCCGCCTCATATTATAATCAGCTGAATATCCATTATGGCTGCGCAATTGTACTCCCTTCATTGGGTTGGTGGGATTTTGAAATAAGGGAGTGGGTGTATGGGAGGATGAAAGCCATCTTCCTCATGGTGAACTCTTCACCCATGGCCATTTGGCAGGACTTTTTGATCTGCTGGTCATGGTCCAAGCCTCTCCTAACTGATTATTCTTAAGGCAAGGTATTTCTATGGTCTCTGCTCCTTCACAATTTCTACATCTATCCCTGTCACTCCTAGCTTCTCTTTACTAATGTATTTATTACTCGTTAATTAAGGTACTTGATTCTTGCCAGCTATATTACTTAGCTTCTTAACTAATTTTAAAATCTTAAATAAAATATGCAATCTTCTACTACCACAATTATATTCCCGGCTGGCCCCTCGACTCATCTACAATTTTCAATTATCCTAAATATATTTCCAGCTGACCCCTTGACTCAAATGTTACATTCATCAGCCAAACAATTTCAAAGAATTAAATAAGCTTTTGATAAACAGACTTATTTTCCACATGACCCTGTTTCTTGGAACTGACTGTATATCTAGCCTCGAATTCTCTATTAATCAAGTTCCTTATCAGTTTTCCATTATTTTCATAGTCACTAAGGTTGGAAAATACCTCCAAGGTCATCAAGTCCAACTGTTAACCCAGCACCACCATGTTCACCATTAAACCATATCCCTATCCCCAAGTGCCACATTGACATGTCTTTTGAACACTTCCAGGGATGGTGACTCCACTGCTTCCCTGGGCAGCCTATTCCAATGCCTGACCACCTTTTCAGTGAAAAAATGTTTCCTTTGTGGGGGGAAATGTCACAGACATCTTTTGTGGGAAGTCCTTTCCTTGGGATTTTTCCTCCTGAGAAGCTGAGAGGCCTCAGGAACAAAATGTAAACAATTATTATCTGCTGCTGTGGAATGCAACAGGTGGATCTGTGATTGGTCTCATAGAGTTGTTTCTAATTAATGGCCAATCACAGTCAGCTGGCTTGGACTCTCTGTCCGAGACAGAAGCTTTTGTTATCATTCTTTGCTATTCTATTCTTAGCTAGCCTTCTGATGAAACCTTTTCTTCTATTCTTTTAGTATAGTTTTAATGTAATATATATCATAAAATAATAAATCAAGCCTTCTGAAACCTGGAGTCAGATCCTCGTCTCTTCCCCAATCCGAAAACCCCTGTGAACATCGTCACAGGAAAAGGGTTAAAGCCAGAAGATTGGTGCACAGGAAGAATTGTTTTTAGAATTGTTTTTGCTCAAGATGACCTTGCAGCTGGGGAGTGCTATTGTTATTCCATCTGGGGAATTTCACGTGGTTTTCAGCCTGTCCTGAGAAGTGAATTTGTGTAGAAGATGATAGAATACTATAAAAGACTTAAAAAGTATTCTTCACTGGCCTAAGCCTGTCAGACAAGGGGGAAATGCAGATAAGAAGCTGTATTAGGTTGGAAATAGGGGTATTCTATTCCTAGCTGTTAGAGGTGGGACAGTTATCTTCTGTTAATTGGGCAGTTTTCTTTGTCTCTTCTACAACCAATCCTCCCTCCGGGACATAGCTTCTGTTAATGGACCACTGAGTCTCACTGCATGACTAATAAAAATTACATCATCCCATTGTGAAAAGCTCCCCCCTAGAGGGAGGAACCAAGCATTCCTACCTGGATATAATCAGAGAATTGGAAGACCACAAGGAGCCTTTTTCCACTGGATTCCCAGCGGAGCAGCTGTCTTCTCCACTGTATTCTGAGGAAGACCAGGCCTATCTACACCACCACCAGACCTTCAGAGGAAAACTACACCCTTCTACAGGATCACTGCTTCAACAGAACTGCATCTGTCACTCCAGGAGGACTGCAGCCACCATTTAATCAAACTGCTACCAACACCCTGACCCACAGGGTGTCTGGTCGTATTCTGACTCTGTCAGTAGGGGGTTTTTTGTTTGTACTATTGCATTTGTATTTTTTTTTTTTTTTTTAGATTTCCTAATAAGAACTGTTATTCTTATTCCCATATCTTTGCCTGAGACCCTTTAATTTCAAAATTATAATAATTCGGAGGGAGGGGGTTTACATTTTCCATTTCAGGGGTGACTCTTACCTTCCTTAAGCATATACCTGTCTTTTCGAACCAAGACAGATTTTGGCACCTAACGTGAGGCTCGAGGGCATTGAGAGAAAAAGGGTTGTTAGCATTCAGAAACATATAATCACATAAGCGATTATATGTCGGTGCTTTTATTAAGAGCTCTGGGTGTCAGGGGTGATCGACCCAAATCTGACTCCGCCATACATTCGAGAGGAACATGTTTTTATATTCTATCGTTATATAACTCTCACGTTAATTATTAAATTTATATTGTTCTATTGTATGCAGAGATTTCAGCTAAGCATAGCCCCCCTTAAGTTTCCAACATAGTTTCTCATGATTGTTCTTATGATTATATAATAATTACATTTAATTACTAAACAATCATCACATCTAACAATTATATCATTTATCATACTGCTTACGCAGGTGCAGTGATCTGAGAAAACACAAAGCCTAACATTTTCAGAGTCTATCTTTAACATTTTCCAGGGTCTCCATTATCAGGGTGAAAAAGGGAATAACAGTTCTTGAGTAATCTAATTTTTGTGTGCTAATATAGAAACCTCGTTATGTAACACCACGTGGTCTAGCTTTCCCTGGCTTGGGTGACACGTGGTCGTGGCTGTATTTCTCCCATTTGCAGGCCCTTATCTAAACATGGGTCCTATAAGGCTGCTGTGACTGTTACCGGGTTTGTTTTATGGGTTAATAATGTGAGTAATTCATGGATCTTTAACTTCCTCTTGAAGGCAGGAACGTGGATTCAGAGCTACCATGCACTAACTGTATGTTTTTGGGGTTACTTTAATAATGGTACCTACTGTGAGGAAATGACACCGGGGGAAATTTTCTCCCAGCCCTTTAACCATCTCTTTGGGTTTGCCCCACCAGTTTTCAAAGGGCTCAGATTGACTCTAAATGCTAATGATATCATACAATGGTTGGTGTTGCTGATAGACCTGTTCTATTTAGCATTCAGAGATAAGGGAAGATTAACCTGGTTAACCATCCTGACACCTACCCCAGAGACTAGGGATACTACCACAGAACCTGACATGGTACCAGGGACTAGGGATGCTGCTGTCCCAGAGCCTGACCCTGCCCCACAGCCCACCTCAGAAATTAACCACCCAGATTGGGTGGGGGTTCTGGTGAAGGACATGTGTGAGATGAGCCAGATGCTGAAGGAGTACATTTCCCCAGCTGGTGAGAAACCTTCCCCCTGCCTCAAAGAGAGAGAGTCTAATAGTGCAGCTGTGGAACCCACAGATGTTACAACTGTCCAGGTTCCAGCTGAACCACAAAGGCAGTCACAGCCAGCAGCAGTCGCCCCTGTAGAAACAAGGAGGTCTAAGATGAAATCAGAGCACCCAGACAAGGATAAGAATGGAGTGCCCTCACAACCCACAGGGGAGACAGAGGTTGTGATCGTCACTGAGTCCCTGACATACAAAAGTCTCTGTAATCTGCACAAAGATATTGTACAACAGGGATGTGAGGCTTAGACAACCTGGTTACTTTGGGTCTGGGACCTTATGGGTACAAGTGTGCAACTGGATGGTGGTGAAGCAAGGAATTTAGGACCCTTGACCCAGGACTTGGGTATGAATCAGATTTTTGTGAGGGAGACAGGGTCCCTTTCCTTCTGGGAGCGGCTTTTAATGAGTGTCAGAGAGAGGTTTGTCCACAGGGAGAGAATGCAGGAGCACCACCATAGAATGCACTGGAAGACCCTTGAGGAAGGGATCCAACAGCTAAGAGAAGTGGCAGTATTGGCGGTACTCTTTGGGAGGGATCGACAGCATGATAATGACCCCGACAAGGTCGGGTAAACAGGGCAAATGTGGAGTCTGGCAAATCTAGGGCCATCTCAATACGCCACCTTCATTGCAACGATTGATGCTGATACCAACCAAGAGACAGTAGGTTCTATCGCCAACAAGCTTAGAAATTATGAGAGTATGATCAATGGCCTGATGCAGGCTCATGTCTCTGCTGAGATTAAGGAGCTCAAAGAGGAGATGAGGGGGGAGGTGAGGAAGATCAGTGCAGCACCCGTGTGAGTCTTTCTGTGTGACCATGGGGGAAGACATGGGAAGGTGGGATGGGAAACCTACTTCTGTCCTGGCAGCACGGGTGCGTCAACTCAAGGAGGGAAACACTAACCGAGGGAGTTTCACTAAAGTAAAGGTAGCCTCAACCTCCCATGACCGAGCTACCGGGTATGATCTGTCAGATCCCCTTGAAGGAACCTCTAGTATGTATGCCCAGGAAAGAAATAATTACCAGGGTTAGAGGGGCCCTGCCTCTAGCTAGGAAGAGACACAGGAAAACCGGATCTTCTGAACAGTGTGGATCCAATGGCCTGGCATGTTAGAGCAACAAAAATATGATGTCTTAGTTGATACTGGTGGGCAGTGGACCCTAATAGCATTGGGACAGGTGGGGGCGGAGCCTGTTTCCATTTCTGGGGTGACGGGGGATCACAGCAACTGACCCTGTTGAAAGCCAAGGTGAGCCTGACTGAGAAGGAGTGGAAGAAACATCCCATTGTTACCAACCCAAAGGCTCCATGTATTCTAGGCATAGACTTCCCCTGGAATGGCTATTACAAAGACCCAAAGGGACTTAGATGGGCTTTTGGCATAGCTGCTGTAGAGGCAGAGGACATTAAGCAATTGAACACCTTGCCTGGACTATCAGAAAACCCATCTGCAGTAGGACTCCTGAAGGTGGAAGAGCAATGAGTACCAATTACCACCTTGACGGTGCACTGCCGGCAGTATCAAACAAATCGAAATGCTGTGATCCCCATCCACAGAATGATCTGTGAGCTGGAAAGCCAAGGGGTGGTCAACAAAACCCACTCACCCTTCAACAGTCCCCTTTGGCCTGTGCGCAAGTCTGACAGAGAATGGAGATTGACTGTGGACTATCGTGGCTTGAATGAAGTGACTCCACCACTGAGCGCTGCTGTGCCGGACATGCTGGAACTCCAGTATGAGCTGGAGTCCAAGGCAGCGAAGTGGTATGCCACTATTGACATTGCTAACATATTTTTCTCCATTCCTCTGGCAACAGAATGCAAGTCTCAGTTTGCTTTCACCTGGAGGGGTGTGCAGTACACTTGGAACCGACTGCCCCAGGGGTGGAAGCACAGCCCCATCATCTGCCATGGACTGATCCAGGCTGCACTCGAAAAGGGTGAAGCTCCAGAACACCTACAGTATATCGATGGCATCATTGTGTCGGGGAACATGGCAATGGAAGCATTTCAGAAAGGAGAGAGGATCATCCAGATTCTGCTAGAAGCTGGCTTCGCCATCAAGAAGAGCAAAGTCAAAGAACCTGCCCAAGAGATCCAGTTCCTGGGAGTAAAGTGGCAAGACAGACAGTGTCAGATTCCCACTGAGGTCATCAACAAGATCACAGCAATATCTTCACCGACCAGCAAGAAGGAAACACAAGCTTTCCTAGGTGCCATGGGTTTTTGGAGAATGCACACTCCCAAGTACAGCCAGATTGTGAATCCTCTCTACCTGGTCACCCGCAAAAAGAACTATTTCCAGTGGGGCCCTGAACAGCAACAAACCTTTGCCCAGATAAAGTAGGAAATCACTCATGTGGTAGCCCTTGGCCCAGTCAGGACAGGACCAGATGTGAAGAATGTGCTCTACTCTGCAGCTGGGAACAATGGCTTGTCCGGAACCCTTCAGCAGAAGGTGCCTGGGGAGACTCGAGGCCGACCACTGGGATTCTGGAGCTGAAGTTACAGAGGATCCGAAGCCAACTACACTCCTACAGAGAAAGAAATCTTGACTATCGATGAAGGAGTTCAAGCTGCCTCGGACATAATTGGCATGGAAGCACTGAATCATGATTTTAAAAGGGTTAAGATTTTAGTTGAGGGTTAGAATGAATTAATATTGAAGTTAGATACACTAATGATAGGTTAATGATTATTAGATGCTTAAGCTAAAGCTAATTGTTATATTATGAGCTTATTTATAGAGGGAAGTGGAGCAAGTGAACCATTATAGGAACATATTGAAACCAGTAGAACAATGCCCAGCACCTAGACTCTATGTTAATCCATCACGAAGTAGTGATTTGCAGAAGCAAACAAACTCCACAACTTTTGTGAAAGTTGTAAAGCCAGTATGTTTATTACAGCTGGACGCATGTGGGGAATCGTTCCCCTATAAAATGACATGCATGCCTTGGGGAACTCCAGATCCTTTTTTATCTCCCTTTCAAATACATATGCATGCAATCCCACAATAGGTTCATACATATTCATTTTACTGATTTCGCATGATATATGCCGCTAATTGTTTTTTTATCAGAAAGAATTCCTGGGTCATTCTGCTCTGTTTCCCGCAGCAGCCTATTCGTCTGTTTCAGAGTTCAAGGCCCCCCCCCCCCCCCCCCTTATCTCTGTCCTTCAGCTGAAGCAGTTTCTCCGAGCATAGGCTTTTTGCGAGAACAGGCAGTCAGACTAAATAGCTATGTTTGCAAGCTAGACTTAACACAAAGATGTACATTTCACCTAAATCAAAATGGATTTCTACTCTGGAAAATTTCCACTCCGTCTCATTTCCCTCCTTTCCTAAAAGAAATAAGTAGATTCTTTTACTTAATGCAAATCTCTACAACAATAAGCGTGCCTTAATGCTTTACCTTGTACATTTGATAAGGACGTTTTTCAAGCATACACAACTTCTACCAGTATATACAAGCACAGTTTTCTGATTAGTGCCTTGATGAATCTCGAAGTGGCAAATACTTTGTTCAGTGTCAAGACACACATCTTGATCATTAATAGTATTGCTTCTTAGTTGTTCTTTAATATCCCAGTTAGATTTTTTCTTATTCTGCTCTTGAGGTATACTTGTCTTTCTAACTATGTTGTCCAGCCTTCAAAGGATGTTCTTAAAAAAGTGGAGCAGGCTGGTTGGATTTTTGAGATGTTAATTTGCATTAGCAATTCAACACGTTTGAGAGACCACTCTGGACTGAACAACAGTTGTTGTTCACCCATATTCTTCACTACATGTGGGCCTATTTTATACACTTTAGGTTCAAGTTTGGGTTAGGTCTGAACTGCTTGAGTACTGGTGTGAGTTGTATAAGGTCCTGCCATTGTAAAAAGTGCAGTATCTATTTTAAATTTAAATGAGAGCCTGATAGCATCACGAGCCCAAAGGCAAGTCACTTCTACAGGCTGTATTAAGGTGAAATTACACCAACAGTCTGATTCACTTGGGCTATCACAAACTTCCTGGTGCCTGTATACAGGAGAGGTTGAGACACTAATTGCATCTGGTCTCTCATGAGTCGTCCCATTGACCACCCGGCACCCTACCTTGATTTCTTCTCTTCTGATCCTTTGAAGTGTCTACAGTTCCTGTTCTTGCTACTCCTGCTCTTCATATACCTGATTCATGTGGATTACTAAAGTAGATAGGTTTAAATCTTTTATCTCAGAAGGTTCTCCCATGGATCCAGTATACTGATTAAAAGCCTGGGACCAAGGCCATTCAGCATCGTTTTGGATAGAGGTACTCCAGGTCTTCAATTACAATTATACACAAAACAATTTTATAAATAAAATTACAAACTACGCCCCCCCCCTCCCCCCCGCAATATGCTTATTTTACTCGAGTAAGTTTTATTCTCAGGTCATTGTCTCCTGGTGTCAATGTCTAAGGGGCTTCTGGGGCCTGGTTTATTCGAGTGTGGTGGATCCAGGCATTGTGCTTCTTAATCTTGATTGCGGTGAAGGTGGCGAGAAGCACCTGGAATGGTCCTTTCCACTGTGGTTCTAAAGTCTTTTCTGTAAGAGGCTTAACATATACATAATCCTCAGGCTGTATGTCATGTACTGGTCTATCTAGCTCCCTGCTCCGAGTTCCAGCCATGTGTTTCTCAATTTCTCTGAGCTGTTTGCTTAAAGCCACCATGTAGGTGGCCAGTGTTTCCTTCCCAATGTGGGTAGACATTCCCTTTTGTACTCCATATGGTCTTCCATAAAGCATTTCAAAGGGACTTAGCTTTTCTTTAGCCCGAGGTTTAGTTCAAATTCGCAACAATGCCAGTGGAAGAGCTTGGGGCCAGGGTAGATTAACTTCTTGCCTGAGTCTTACAATCTGCTGCTTAATCAAATGGTTCATTTTCTCTACCTGGCTGCTTGATTTGGGGCAGTATGGAGTATGAAGTTCCCAATCTATGCCCAGGTGGCTACTAATCTGTTGCACTTATCTAGAAATGAAATGTGGTTCTCTATCTGAGGATATTGTGGCTGGAACTCCTAAGTGTGGTATTATTTCTTGTAATAATACCCTGGTTACTTCTTGAGCCTTGACAGTTCTGGTGGGGAATGCTTCTGGCCACCTTGAAAATGTATTTGTTAGTACTAATAAATACTGATACCCCCTTTCCTTGGGAGGTCTGAAAAGTCAATTTGCCACTGCTGTCCAGGCCCATGGCCCTTCTTAATCTGACCGAGTTTCAGCCTAGGGGTATTTTTGGGGTTAGTCTGGAGGCAAGGATCACACTGTCGGTTTACCTGAGTAATAGTGGCATATAAATTCCCGGCAACAATTCTTTCAATCAGATATGTGTTCTAAAAAAGCCTGTGGAAACTACTACTTAAAAGTCAACACTTCATTTCGATGCACTCTGTAACACTGGCAGCCTTGGTCATTCTGGGAAAGGAGCCACACTTTATAAAAGCTTTTAAGTAGTTAGGCCCCAGTGTGTTTTCTGGTGCTCTTTCCTTACTAGTGACCACACAAATGGGAAGGGATTACCAGTTCCCTTTCAATGGTAGCCCGCCCCTCTTGGTTCTATGTCTTTTTTGATGAGTATTATTATTATATTTTGGCTTACCTTCAAGGGAAATCTGTCCATAACTACTTTCACCTTTTTCTGCTTTCTGTGCCTCTCCATCCGCCAGCTCATTTCCTTCTTCCAATTCTGAGCTCACTCCCTGGTGTGCCTTAATATGCATAATTGCTACCTTTTCAGGCAGCTGAACTGCTTCCAGCAGTCAGATTATCTCTTGCACATGTTAGATGTTCTTTCTTTGTGAGGTCAGCAGTCCCCTCTCTTTCCAGATGGCTCCATGTGCATGCACAACTTCGAATGCACACCTTGAGTTTGTATAGATGTTTATTCTCTTTTTTTTTGCCATTTTCAAGGCACGGGTCAGTGCAATTATCTCGGCCTTCTGTGCAGAGGTGCCTGTTGGTAAGGGTCCGGATTCTATTACCTCTCTGCAGGTAGTCACTTCATACCCAGCATGTCGCTTTCCACTGGCAACGTAGCTACTCCCTTCAGTGAACCAGGTCTCTGCATTGTCCAAAGGAGTGTCCTTTAAGTCTGGGTGGCTGGAGTAGGTAGCTTCCATGGTCTCCAGGCAATTGTGGTGTACTGCTTCTCCTTGATTTCTACTGAGAAAAGAAGCTGGGTTGACAATATTAGTCACTACTATCTCTACATCATCTTGCTCTACCATGATGGCCTGGTATTTCAGGAACCTCTGTGTTGAAAGCCAGTAGCTGCCCTTTACTGCCAGTACTGCGGACACTGTGTGGGACACTAGCACAGTCATTTTTTGTCCCAGGGTAAACTTGCGTGCCTCTTGAATATTCAACACAACTGCTGCTACAGCTCTGAGGCAACCTGGCCATCCTTTGGCCATTGAAACTAGTTGCTTGGAAAAGTAAGGAACTGCCCTCCGGTATGGACCCAAGTCCTGAGTCAGTATTCCCAGGGCAATTCCCTGTCTTTCATGGGAAAATAGAAAGAATGGTTTACTTACATCTGGAAGTTCCAAAGCTGGAGCTGACATGAGGGCACTCTTTAGCTGGTGAAAGGCCCATGTGGCTTTCTTTGTCCCCTGGAGATCTCTATTTCTATTGGCAATAAGAACATAGAGGGGTCTGACGAGCAGTCCATAGTTATGAACCCACAGCCGGCACCACCCTGCCATGCCTAAGAAGGTTCGGAGTTCTTTTGTTGTCTGGGGTTTCGGGGTTTGGCATATGGCTTCCTTGTAAGCCTGCCCTAAAGTCCGTTGCCCAGCACTGACCTTGTACCCCGGGTAGATTACCTTCTGTTTCACTACCTGTGCCTTTTTCTTTGATACTCTGTATCCTTGGAGTCCTAGGAAATTCAAAAGGCTTACCGTCCAGGCCACACATGCTTCCCTTGTCTGAGTGGTTACTAGAAGATCATCCACGTACTGCAATAGCCGTTCTTCTTCCTGTGGAGCTTCCCAGGACTCCAGATCTTTTGCAAGTTGTTCCCCAAACAGAGTGGGGGAATTTTTGAAACCTTGAGGCACATGGACCATGTGAGCTGTGTTTTGCACCCGCTTTTAGGGCTTTCCCATTCAAATGCAAATATTTTCTGGCTGGCTTTGTGGATAGGGAGGCAAAAGAAGGCATCTTTTAGGTCTAAAACGGTAAACCAGGTTAGCTCAGGTGTTAGACAAGTTAGTAAAGTATATGGATTTGCTACCACAGGATATAAATCTTCTGTTACCTTATTGACAGCCCTCAAATCCTGTACTATCTGATATGGCCCATCAGATTTCCAAACAGGTAAAATGGGAGTATTGAAATCAGATTGGCATTCTTTCAATAACCCTAACCGCAGAAAATTGTCAAATTTTGGACTGACTCCTTCCCTGTCTTCTTTTTTTAGGGGGTACTGCTTAATTCTCACTGGTTGCGTACCTTCCTTAAGCTTAATTACTGTTTTGCGGAGATAGAAGAAAAACTCCACAACTTCTATGAAAGTTGTAAAGCCGGTATGTTGTTTATTTCAGCGCTGGACGCATGCGGAGATTGCTCTCCCTAAAAGGGCATGCGTGCCTCTGTGAACTCCAGGACTCCTTTTATCCCCCTTACAAATGCATATGCATACAATCTCACAATAGGCTTATACATATTCATTTTTACGAATTCTACAGTGACTTTTGCTGCTAGTTCTTTTTATCAGAAGGAATTTCTTGTGTCCCTGCAACGTTCCCGCAGCATTCCTGTCTCTCCTTTATCTCTCTTCGCTGTCTCCTTCTTTATCTCCTTGTCTTCCACTGAAGCAGCTTTCCTTTCGGCCTTGGCTTGACACAGAAAAGGACATTTTACCTCTTTTCTACTCTGGGGTCTTTTACTATGCCTCATTTCCCCCTTTCCTAGAAAATAAGTAAATTCTTTTACTTAATGCAGGCCCTTATGGCAATAAGTGTCTCTCAATGCTTTACCATGTACATTTGATAAGGAGGTTAACACTGCCACTCGCCGCAGTATCTTACAATTCCAAATTAGCAATACAGTAGATAATCCTAAACTTATTCAACTAATATTAACAAAACTACAATGGGATGACATAACTTATTAAGGATTCCCTCTGCAGTTGGTGACCATCCAAAGATCACATCCCACCAGTGATGATCTGCATTTGTTTTATTCTCTGTAGAATTCGGGTTATTTCTTTTGTATCATGTTGGACAGTAATTAGGGTCTTCCTTCCACTTTCTTGGATCTCTTTCAAGATCGTTAGTAGGTCCTGATGCTTAATTAATTGTCTTACTAATGTAAGGTTCATCCCAATAGGGGTAGGTGATAACTTGTTAAACATTGTATAGTTGGTTTTAATCAACTGGTGAGATGTCACAGGGGCTAAGTACGAAAAATCACACCCGATAATCTTAGCAAAATTACAAATACAGAAATTAGAATGATTTCTACTAGACAAAGTAACATCATTGCTATCAATTTTTACAGTAGTACAGGCAGTTCTCAAGCAGACACATCCTCTTCCAGTATATACGAGCACAGTTTTCTGGTCAGTGACTGGATGAACTTCGAAGTGGCAGATACTCTGTTCAGTGTCTAAGCACACATCCTGGGCATTAATAGTATTGCTTTCACAATGAATCCCAGCTGTTCTCTAGTAATGCAGGATTCCAAGTTTACTGTTTGCCATTTTCATTTATCTTTCGTGCCCACACTCTATGTTCTGAAGGGTAGAGTATTGTTTTTTTGTGGTTTAATCCTAGTGCAATGATGGGATGGATAACATAAACAGTGGCATTACGTATGGTAAGTACAAAGGCAGTGGCCACATTAGAAGCAGGATCATAGGTGAAATTTACCATGGTCCACCAGGATTGAAACTTCCTTTCAAAATCAATTGCATTGTCCCAGACAATTTTCCGAATTTCAGCTGGAAAATTGCCTTCACCCCCTTCCCGTATGATCAGAGCTGCTGTTGCCTGCATCCATAACTGTGCTTGTATACAACTGAAAGCTAAAGACACATTATCCTGAACTGCACTAAGTGCTTCTACTATTAACTTGTGGTCATGGTCCCCGCTTTTTCCCACTTTGGCAGTACTTTTGAAATCTGCCACTGGCTGGTTCCTAATGCCAATAGAGATGACTGTAAGGGCTGTTTCAATTTTGTTAGGCCACCTGCTGCAGTTGCCAATTTATTCATCAGTATTTCTGAATCAATTCCATTTAAAACTCCTAATCCTGTTCCTAATATTCCAGTTAGGTCCTTTTTTATCCTGCTCCTGAGGTATACCTGTCTTTGTAACCATGTTGTCCAGCCCTCAAAGATGTTTTTAGGAAGGAGGAACAGGCTGGCTGGATTTTTGAGATGTTAATTTGCATTAGTAACTCGACACGTTTCAGAGACCATTCTGGATTGAACAATAGTTGTTGTTCGCCCACATTCCTCACTATGTAGGGGCCTATTTCATACACCTCAGTTCAAGTTTGGGTTGAGTCTGGACTATGTGAGTCGTAGTGTGGGTATGAGGTCCTGCTGTTGTAAAAGTGCAGTGTCTATTTGGAATTTAAATGAAAGTCCGACAGCATCCCGAGCCCAAATGCAAGTTACTTCTACAGGCTGTATCAAGGTGAAATTACACCAACAGTCTGATTCATTTAGGCTATCACAAACTTCCTGGTGTTCGTATACACCAGGAGAGGTTGAGACGCTAATTTCATCTGGTCTCTCATGAGCTGTCCCATTAATGACCCGGCACCCCACTTTGATCTCCTCTCCTCTGATCCCTTGAAGTGTCCACAGTTCCCGTTCCTGCCATTCCTGCTTCTCATATACCTGATTCCCATGGATTACTATAATGGATAGGCTTAAATCTTTTATCTCAGAAAGTTCTCCCATGGATCCAGTATACTGATTAAAAGCCTGGGACCAAGGCCATTCAGCATTGCTATGGATAAAGGTACTCTCTAATTCTAAAACTTCAATGATAGTTACATACAAAACAATTCTGTAAATCAAAGTATGTACTACTCCCGACCGCAATGTACCCATCTTGCCCGGGTAAGTTTTAGTCTCAGTTCATTGTCTCCTGGTGTCACTCTCCGAAGGGCTTCTGGGCCTTCTTAACTCGAGAGTGATGGATCCAGGCGTTCTGCTCCTTGATTTTGATTGCAGTGAAGGTGGTGAGAAGCACTTGAAACGGTCCCTCCCACTGTGGTTCCAAAGTCTTTTCTGTAAGAGACTTAACGTATACAAAATCTCCAGGCTGTATGTTATGTACTGGCCCATCTAACTCCCTGCTCCGAGCTCCAGCCACGTGCTTCTCGATTTCTCTGAGCTGTTTGTTTAAAGCCACCATGTATGTGGCCAGTGTCACTTCCCCTATGTGGGTGGACATTCCCTTTTGTATTCCATATGGTCTTCCATAGAGTATTTCAAAAGGGCTCAACTTTTCTTTAGCTCGAGGTTTAGTTCGAATTCGTAATAGTGCCAGTGGGAGAGCTTGGGGCCAGGGTAGATTAACCTCCTGCCCCAGTCTTATAATTTGCTGCTTAATTAAATGATTCATTTTCTCCACCTGGCCGCTTGACTGGGGACGGTAGGGAGTGTGGAGCTCCCAATCTATTCCCAGGTGGCTACTAATCTGCTGCACTATTTTGGAAATGAAATGTGATCCCCTGTCTGAGGATATTGTGGCTGGAACTCCGAAGTGTGGTATTATTTCTTGTAATAATACCCTGGTTACTTCTCGAGCTTTGACAGTTCTGGTGGGGAATGCTTCTGGCCACCCTGAAAATGTATCTGTTAATACCAGTAAATACCGATACCCCCCTTTCCTTGGGAGTTCTGAAAAGTCAATTTGCCACTGCTGTCCAGGCCCATGGCCTCTCCCAATCTGACCGAGTTTCGGCCTGGGGGTATTTTTGGGGTTAGTCTGGAGGCAAAGGTCACACTGTCGGGTTACTTGAGTAATAGTAGCATATAAATTCCTAGCAACAATTCTTTCAACCAAGTAGGTGTATAGGGCATCTATTCCCCAGTGTGTTTTCTGGTGTTCTTCCTTTACTAGTGACCACAGTAAATGGGAGGGGATTACCAGCTTCTTTTCAATAGTGGCCCACCCTTCCTGGTTATATGTCCCTCCTTGATCTTCAATTAACTTTTTATCTCTCTTATTATATTCTGGCTTACCTTCAAGAGAAATTTGCCCATCTGGGATTAGGGCTCCTTCAATAGCTACCTCACCTTTTGCTGCTTCTTTTGCCTCTCTATCCGCCAGCTCATTTCCTTCTTCCAATTCTGAGCTCACTCTCTGGTGTGCCTTAATATGCATAATTGCTACCTTTTCAGGCAGCTGAACTGCTTCTAGCAGCCGGATTATCTCTTGTGCATATTTGATGTTTTTTCCTTGTGAGGTCAGCAGTCCCCTCTCTTTCCAGATGGCTCCATGTGCATGTACGACTCCGAATGCATACCTCGAATCTGTATAGATGTTTATTTTCCTTCCTTTTGCCATTTCCAAGGCACGGGTCAGGGCAATTATCTCGGCCTTCTGTGCAGAGGTACCTGTTGGTAAGGGTCCAGATTCAATTACCTCTCTGCAGGTGGTCACTGCATATCCAGCATGCCGCTTTCCATTGGCAATGTAGCTACTCCCGTCAGTGAACCAGGTCTCTGCATCGTCCAAAGGAGTGTCCTTTAAGTCTGGACGGCTGGAGTAGGTAGCTTCAATGGTCTCCAGGCAATCGTGGTGTACTGCTTCTCCTTGATTTCCACTGAGAAAAGAAGCTGGGTTGACAATATTAGTCACCACTATCTCTACATCATCTTGCTCTACCATGATGGCCTGGTATTTTAGAAACCTCTGTGGTGAAAGCCAGTGGCCGCCCTTTACTTCCAGTACTGCGGACACTGTGTGGGACACTAGTACAGTCATTTTCTGTCCGAGGGTAAACTTGCGTGCCTCCTGAATGTTCAGCACGACTGCTGCTACAGCTCTGAGGCACCCTGGCCATCCTTTGGCTGTTGCATCTAGTTGCTTGGAGAAGTAAGCAACTGCCCTCCGGTATGGGCCCAAGTCCTGAGCCAATATTCCCAGGGCAATTCCCTGTCTTTCATGGGAAAATTAAAAGAATGGTTTACTTACATCTGGAAGTCCCAAAGCTGGAGCTGACATAAGGGCACTCTTTAGCTGGTGAAAGGCCCGTGTGGCCTCTTTTGTCCACTGGAGATCTCTGTTTCCATCGGTAATAAGAGCATAGAGGGGTCTAACGAGCAGTCCATAATTATAAACCCACAGCCGGTACCACCCTGCCATGCCTAAGAAGGTTCGGAGTTCCTTCACTGTCTGGGGTTTTGGAGTTTGGCATATGGCTTCCTTGCGAGCCTGCCCTAAAGTCCGCTGCCCAGCACTCACTTCGTACCCCAGGTAAATTACTTTCTGTTTCACTACTTGTGCCTTTTTCTTTGAAACTCTGTATCCTTGGAGTCCTAGGAAATTTAAAAGGCTTACCGTCCAGGCCACACATGCTTCCCTCGTCTGGGTGGCTACTAGAAGGTCGTCCACATACTGCAAAAGCCTTCCTTCTCCCTGTGGAGCTTCCCAGGACTCCAGATCTTTAGCCAGTTGCTCCCCAAACAGGGTGGGGGAATTTTTAAAGCCTTGGGGCAATCTGGTCCATGTGAGCTGGGTTTTGCGCCCACTTTTAGGGCTTTCCCATTCGAATGCAAAAATTTTCTGGCTGGCTTCGTGGATGGGGAGGCAAAAGAAGGCATCCTTTAGATCTAGAACAGTAAACCAGGTTAGCTCAGGTGTTAGACAAGTTAATAGAGTATATGGATTGGCTACTACCGGATATAAATCTTCTGTTATTTTATTGACAGCACTCAAATCCTGTACTATCCGGTATGACCCATCAGGCTTTCGAACAGGTAGAATGGGAGTATTGAAATCAGATTGGCACTCTTTCAGTATTCCTAACCGCAGAAAATTGTCAATTATTGGGCAAACTCCTTCCCTGTCTTCTTTCTTTAGGGGGTACTGCTTAATCCTCACTGGTTGTGCCCCCTCCTTGAGTTTAATTACCATAGGGGAGGCATTTTTCGCCCTTCCCGGTACATCAGAGGCCCATACTCCAGGAAATACTTGACCTAGTATTTCTTCATCAATTTCTTCCTTAATTTCAATGGCTGTTAAGGTTAAACTTAATATCTCTATGTACTTTTGATCATTTACCTCCAGAGTAACCTCTCCATTTTTAAATGTAATGGTTGCTTGTAACTGCTCCAGTAAATCTCTGCCTAAAAGTGCCTTTGGTGAATTGGGCATGTACAAGAATTTATGAATACCCCATTGCTTTCCCAATTTATACCTTAAAGGTTTGCAAAAATATGCCCTTTCAGACTGGCCAGTTGCCCCTTGTACTACAACATAATCGTTGTCCACAGGTACTAAAGCTTTATTTAAAACTGAATATGTAGCCCCTGTATCAACCAAGAATTCCACCCTTTTCCCTTCTTCCCCCAGCCTCATTGTTATAACCAGTGGATCCGCTGGGGCAGGATCCCCCGGTCCCCCTCAGTTGTTTTGTACGTGTGCAGCCATTTGTTGACCTCCCTGCCTCCATTCTGGGCATTGATCTCTCCAGTGACCAGTTCTTTTACAGGCTGCACACTGGTTCCTGCCCAGCCGAGGTGGTCCTTGTCTGGGTGGCCCCCGATAGTATCTTCTCTGCCTCTCCTCCTGTACCACTGCCACCAACTTTCTCATTCCCTGTTTATATCCTTCTTCCCGGTTACTAAATACCCTCCAAGCTTCCTCTAGTAAGGTTTCGAGATTTCTCGCTTCCGGCCCCCGCAATTTCTGAAGTTTGCGTCTAATATCTCCTGCAGACTGCCCCAAAAATGAATTGACTAGTTGATTCATCCCTATCTCAGACCCCGGATCCAATGATGTATGACGACGCATCACATCCCTTAAACGCTCTAGAAACTCAGATGGGGTCTCAGAAGGCCCCTGCTTGAGGGAATATAAGGCAGACCAATTTATGGTTTTTGGGATAGCTCTTTCCACCCCTGTTGCTATCCAGCCTTGATATTCTACTAATTTCCTTACTTCCGCCGAAATATTAGGGTCCCACCCCGGGTCTTGGAGGGGGAAATGCTCCTTTACATCTAACTGCTTAGCCTTGCAATAATCCTCTGCCAAAGTCTCTGCTGTCCTCAAGATCAGCTGTTTCTCTGTCTCAGTGAATGCATCCAATAGTAACTGAATGTCAGCCCAGTCTGGGTTGTGTTGCTTGATAACATATCGCAGACGTTTGGCAGTAAGTATCGGATCAACACGATAATTCCTAGCAACCCTTTCCCACGCCTCTAAATCAAGAGTGGTGAATGGAACTTTAATCATTAATCTCCCTCCTTCTGGTCCTACTGCCTCCCGCAGAGGGGCTTGTAACACTGTTTGCCTCCTAGTTCTAGATGCAACTGGGCTTCCCGGGGGGGGCGGACTCTAGCGGATGTACCTTCCCCACCTGAGTCTTCCTCCTTTTTGGGAAGTTCCCTTCCTCTTCATCCTCATCCCCAGATTCCTCAATCTCGCTCCTCCTAGGGGGCTTTTCATCCACTCGAACGTATCTCGTTCTTGCTCCTCAGAATGATAAACCTTATCTGATCTCCTACACCGCTGCCCTATACTACATGCTGAACAACAACGTTTGATTTGCCCTTTCTTTGCTTTGTTTTCCTTTTCGAGGGCCAAGACCAGTGGGTCTGAGGGCGGTCTGATCCCACAGTCCCTTTGCCATTCTTGGTGATTCCTTAGAACAAAAAACATATCAGCATACGAAACCTCATCCCATTTACCTTCCCGTCTTAAAACAACATTAACTGCAATAAGGTATTATAATCTAAGGTTCCAGTGGGCGGCCACTTCGCCCTGTCCTCTAACCTATATAGTGGCCACCAGCGTGTGCAGTATTGAATTAGATCTTTTTTGTTCTCAGAGCCCCCCCTACTGGTGACTTCCTTCCAGTGGGCCAAAATACACCCCAAGGGGCTAGCCCGAGGGACTTCCTTGCTCTGGTTAGCTCCCATTATCTCCTTCTCCTAGCCTTATCTCGCTTCCACCCAAACCTCTCCTCACAGATTCTCACAGTAGCTTCCCAGTCTTTCTCCACACCTGCCAGGTGACAGGTATCAGATGAGATTTCCCACACACAAGTTTTAAGATCTTAGGCTCTGAATCAGCCTGCTCGGGAAACTTCAATTTACACTCGGGGCAAGTGCCCTGACGCTTATTAGAACAGCAATACCAGCGTCTCTCACAAACTCCGCACTGCAATAATACCCACGCAGCGTGCCAGCCTCTTGATGCACCAAAGGCTTTCAGGAATTGCCCGCACAGGCAGGCTATTCCACCTATTACAGGGAACTCTAAATCCTCTACGGCAGGCTGTTCCCAGTCCAGACTTACTACAGCACCAGCTGAAGTCTGGTAGAGCCCCTCCAAATGAATTCGTTCGTCCCCCCTATCTATCCAGTAATTCACAGGATTCACAAACTCCCAGGGGTCGAGTCCAAACCACTGAGGCAGAGGAACCCTTGGGGTTCGTCTAGCCACTGTGAAAGCGTGCACAATCCACACCACACTTTGCAATTCGCCGCCTTTACTCAGTACGTCCTCCCCCACGCTTCTCCACTATTTGCTCTGTTTCTCTGCCGGGCGTTCTTCCCTGCCCCCGCAGCCGGCCCCTGCCGGTGCCTCAGGCCCCAATCGGCCCCTCCAGTCACGGGTAGAAACCCCCCCGCACTGTAGATATGCTTTCTTTTATACACTTATATACTCGCACAATTACAAACAGGATGTACCACACAATGATACAGTGTCCGGACACCACACACACACACACACACAGACACACCACACACTCCCGCTCTATCAGGAGTGAACCTTTCCCACACACGGGTCCACTCGACCCTCCCAGGGTCGCTAACGGCCGCTCTATCAGCAGTGGAACCCCTTTTCCCGTTCGCCGCTCCTCTGCCGCGCTATCGGCTACGGCCACGGGCCCCGCACTCAGACGTCTCTGAGTGACTTACTCAGCTATCCTATAATTCACCTTCTCCTCCCCCCCCGGGGCCCCTCTTAATACATACCGTATCCTCCGCAGCCGGCAGGTCCTTGTCTGTCCTCGCATGTGGCAAGCCGAGACGAGCGGAGCCCCTCCAGGAAGATCTTGGGGCGCGCCTTGGAGGTCCGTTTATCCCCTCTGCCCCTGCGGGGACAGAGAACTCCTGGCCTGGCTCGCCAAATGTTTTGCGGAGATAGAAGAAAAACTCCACAACTTCTATGAAAGTTGTAAAGCCGGTATGTTGTTTATTTCAGCGCTGGACGCATGCGGAGATTGCTCTCCCTAAAAGGGCATGCGTGCCTCTGTGAACTCCAGGACTCCTTTTATCCCCCTTACAAATGCATATGCATACAATCTCACAATAGGCTTATACATATTCATTTTTACGAATTCTACAGTGACTTTTGCTGCTAGTTCTTTTTATCAGAAGGAATTTCTTGTGTCCCTGCAACGTTCCCGCAGCATTCCTGTCTCTCCTTTATCTCTCTTCGCTGTCTCCTTCTTTATCTCCTTGTCTTCCACTGAAGCAGCTTTCCTTTCGGCCTTGGCTTGACACAGAAAAGGACATTTTACCTCTTTTCTACTCTGGGGTCTTTTACTATGCCTCATTACTATGGGGGAGACATTTTTTGCCCTCCCTGGTACATCAGAGGTCCATACCCCTGGAAATACTTGACTTAATATCTCTTCATTAATTTCCTCCTTAATTTCAATAGCTGTTAAGGTTAAACTTAACACCTTTATGTACTTTTGATCATTCACCTCCAGAGTAACCTCCCCATTTTTGAATGTCATGGTTGCTTTTAACTGCTCCTATAAATCTCTCCCTAAAAGTGCCTTTGGTGAATTGGGCATCAACAAAAACTTATGAATACCCCATTGTTTTCCCAATTTATACCTTAAAGGTTTGCGGAAAATATGCCTTTTCAGACTGGCCAGTTGCCCCCCACACTACAACATTATAATTTTCCACAGGTACTAAAGCTTTATTTAAAAATGAACATGTGGCCCCTGTATCAACCAAAAGTTCCACCCTTTTCCCCTTCTTCCCCCAGCCTCATGTTTATAACCAGTGGATCCGCTGGGTAGAATCCCCCATTCCTGCTCAGTTGGTTTTGTACGTGTGCAACCACCTGTCAGTCACCTAGTCTTCGTTCTGGGCATTGATTTTTCCAGTGACCAGTTCTTTTACAGATTGCACACTGGTTTCTGCCCAGCCGAGGTGGTCCTTGTCTGGGTGATCCCTGATTGCATTTTCCTTGCCTTTTCTCCTGTACCACTGCTACCAACTTTTTCATTCTTTGTTTATATCCTTCTTCCTAGTTACTAAATACCCTCCATGCCTCTTCTAGCAAGACTTCAAGGTTTGTCCCTTCCAGCTCCCAGATTTTCTGAAGTTTACGCCTAATATTTCAGCAGACTGTCCCAAAAATGAATCAACCGGCTGATTCATCCCTATCTCAGACCCTGGATCCAATGATGTATGACAACGCATAGCATCCCCTAAACGCTCTAGAAACTCGGACAGAGTCTTGGAAAGCCCCTGCTTAAGGGACTATAAGGCAGACCAATTTATGGTTTTTGGAATAGCTCTTTCCACTCCTGTTGCTATCCACTCTTGATAATCTGTTAATTTCTCTACTTCTGCTGATACATTGGGATCCCATTTTGGGTCTTGGAGGGGGAAATATTCTTTTACCTCTAGCTTCTTGCTCTTGCAGTGATCCTCTGCCAAAGTCTCTGCTGTCTTTAAGATCAGCTGTTTTTCTGTTTCAGTGAAAGCATCCAGTAGTAAGTGGATGTCAGCCCAATCTGGATTGTGTTGCTTGATAACATATCGTAGACATTTGGCAGTAAGTATCGGATCGATGTGATAATTCCTAGCAATCCTTTCCCATGCCTCTAAATCAAGAGTGGTAAATGGCACTTACTTTAATAATTAATTTCCCTCCTTCTGGTCCCACTGCCTCTCGCAGAGGGGCCTGTAACACTGCTTGCTTCCTAGTTTTAGATGCAACTGGACTGTCAGGAGGGGGATGGGTTCTTGTGGATGTGCCTTCCTAGCCTGAGTCCTCTTCCTCTTCATCCTCATCCTTAACCTCCCTTCTCCTAGGAGGAGCTTTTATCAAATCAAATGTATCTCGTTCTTGCTCCTCAGAATGATAAACCTTGCCTGATCTCATACACCGTTGTCTTATACTGCATGCTGAACAACAACGTTTGATTTTGCCCTCTCTTTGCCTTGTTTTCTTTTTCAAGGGCCAAAACCAGTGGATCCGAGGGCAGTCTGATCCCACAGTCCCTTTGCCATTCTTGGTGATTTCTTAAAACAAAAAACATATCAGCATACGAAACCTCATCTCATTTACCTTCCCATCTTAAAAACAAACATTACCTGCAATAAGGTATTATAATCTAAAGTTCCAGTGGGCGGCCACTTCGCTCCGTCCTCTAACCTTTATAATGGCCACCAGCACGTGCAATATTGGATCAGATCTTTTTTATTCTCAGACCCCCCCTTACTGGTGACTTCTTTCCAGTGGGCCAAGATGCACCCCAAGGGGCTAGCCCGAGGAACTTCCTTGCTCTGGATAGTTCCCATTATCTCCTTCTCCTTGCCCTATCTCCCTTCCACCCAAACCTCTCTTCACAGAGTTTCACAGTAGTTTCCCAGTCTTCATCCCACACAACTCCAGGTGGCAGGTATCAGATGTGATTTCCCACACACAAGCTTTAAGATCTTAGGTTCTGAATCAGCTTGATCAAGAAACTTTAATTTACACTCGGGGGCATATGCCCTGATGCTTATTAGAACAGCAATACCAGCGTCTCTCACAAACTCTGCACAGCAATAATACCCATGCAGCGTGCCAGCATCTTGATGCACCAAAGGCTCTCAGGAATTGCCCGCAAAGGCAGGCTATTCCCGTTTATTACAGGGAACTCTAAATCCTCTACGGCAGGTTGTTCCCAGTCCAGACTTACTATAGTACCAGCTGAAGTCTGATAAAGCCCTTGTAACTGAACTCGTTCGTCTCCTCTATCTATCCAATAATTCACAGGATTCACAAACTCCCAGGGGTCGAGTCCAAACCACCGGGGCAGAGGAACCCCTTGAGTTCGTCTAGCCACGGTAAAAGTGTGCACAATCTACACCACAATTCACCACCTTTACTCAATGAATGTCCTCACCCACGCTTCTCCATTACTTGCTCTACTTTTCTGCCGGGCGCTCCCTGCCCCCACAGCCTGCCCTGGTTGGTGCCTCAGGCCTCACTCGGCCGCTTCAGTCGCAGGTAGAAACCCTGCCGCACTGTAGATTGTGAAAAATGCATGTATTTTATGATTGGCTTTTCTCAAATATTGAAATGAATATTATATGTGTTGTGTTAGAAAGTAATGCTGTATTAATTCTCTTAAGTAGTGTGTTAAATATAGTTTAGGTTATAAAAATTGTTAAAATAGAAACTATGCTATGTAAGATGCTTTGTTTAAAAGAAAGGACTTGCAGCGAGATAGCAGCCACAGGACACCTAAATCTTTCAGAGAAAAAGAATTTATTGCCTTCTTATCAGAAGAAACTAACTCCTTCCCGCCTCGAAGGTGCTGTTAGGATTCGGAGGAAGAAGTTGACGATGACCAGACAGAATCCTGTATTTGAATGGAATTTATGCATCATGTATGAGATGTATAAATATGCAACAGGCTATTGTTTTAAGGGTTAATCCTTTGTTAACGGGGGTCCTTTTTCGGGCTCGTGCTGCCCAGAAAAAGGTACCCGGACGTCCATAACTCTTTGTCTTTATTGTCTCATATTGTCCTAACTCAATTTGTCCAAAATATTATTACTCTAATTGTATTACTATTTTTATAACCATTTTTATTACTATTAAACTTTTAAAAATTTGAAAACAAGTGATTGGTGTTTTTCACAATTTGGTAGCAGAGGATGGTTAACACCTCGCTGCTGGTGCTTTAGGAGAGTCAGAGGGGGGAAGGCACGCCCTGCCCTTTTTTGGCAGCCTCGCTCTGTCTCCCCTGGGGTGACCGACAGACGCAGGTTAGGATCTGTGGACAAAAGGAGGCAATAAAACAAAGAGAAGGGAAAAAGGCTCCCTACAACCGCAGTAATTGGCCCCCTAAGACTAGTAGTGCGCACGAAGAACCCAGGAAGGAAAAAGGATTGGTAAGTATTTCTCAGGGGGGCAGGTACGGGGGGATGAATGTGTGTGAATGAGAGGCCGGCTGGTTGTCCCAGACCTGCCAAGAGAGTCCGGAGTCTCCCATGCTGCATTTCCGTCTTTTCGCGAGAAAAACGGCCAGTAAAGAGACGAAGTGAGTGATAAGAGAGTGAAAGAATCCCCCGGGGTAACTGGGACTGGGTCTCAGGGAGGGGTTGGATCCCTCGGAGGTAGGGAGCAAGAGTTTCCTAGCCCAATCCACTAGGAAACGGGACAGGAGGGGCTCCTAAAAACCTGCTGGGTTGAGGGATTTATATTCCAAGACCATCCAAGAGCAGGGTTGAGCAGAATTCTGTCGGAGTGAGGATATGCCCAAGAACACCCAGGGTGGGACAACACAGCTAGATTGAGGGATGAAAGTTTTACCCAACAGGATCCGGGGTTGAACAACACAGCCAGATTGAGGGATAAAAAAATGCCCAAGAACATCCAGGGTTGGACAACACAGCCAAACAAATTAAAATGCCCAAGAGCATCTGTAGTTGTACCACACCGCTGGGTTGAGGGACAGAAAATGCCCAAGAGCATCTGGGGTTGAACAACACAGCTGGATTGAGGGAAAAATACCCAAGAGCATCTGGGGTTGGATAACACAGCTGGGTTGAGGGATATCCAATAGCACCGGGACTGGCCAGTGACACCTAAACTTGTAATAGGTGATGTGAAAATAAAAGGTACCTTATTGTTGTTTTGTTGTGTGTGTGAGAGTGAGTCACACACAAAGTCAGCCTCAACTTCCCGGGCAGGTGGGAAGGGGGAGGCAGTGGAAAGTGTGTGTGTGACCTGCGGATCAGGCCTATTGTTCCCGGGCAGGTGGGGCTTTTGGGGGCCCGAAGTGTGTGTATGACCTGCAGATCAGGCCTGTTGTCCCTGGGCAGGTGGGGCTTTTGGGGGGCCAAAGTGTGTATGTACAACCTGCAGATCAAGCTTGTGTTCCCCGGGCGTGTGGGGGCCTAGCTGAAGAGCTGAGTGACACGCAGACAGCCTCACAGGTGAACGAGCACCAGAGGCAACCAGAGTCAGGGCCCTTCTAGGGGGCCTGGTGGCACTGAGACCTAGAGGTCAACCCCCAAGGTGAAGGGGGGCCACAGGGAAAAGTCCACTTTGTGTCTTGAGGGTGTGAAGGAATGTGTGAAAATGAATGAGAAATAAAAGTGAGTGAATGTAAACGAATTAAAGCATAGGTAAGGTAGGCTGTGCATTTTGAGCCTTACCATATCTCCTTGGAGGGAGGTGTATTGTATTGAAAAGCAGTGTGAGAAAAAAAGGTTTTGGGGGGTAAGCAGTTGAAAGAAAAGTGGTATTTCAGTTGTTAATAAAAAGTGAAAAACAGAAGCAGGAGACAAATAGATGGAATACTGAAAAATGGGGCAGAAATCCAGTAAGGTGGATATGGAAAAGAAAATTGATGAGAAAAAAAACCATGCAAACTTGTGAATTACATACTTTAAAAAGAGCATTAGAATATTTAACACAAAAGAAAGGAGTTATATATTGATTCAAGGTATGCCTTTAGAGTAGCACATAGCTTAAGAAAAATTTAAAAAAGGGAGATTACTTAATTCAAGAGGAAAAGGATTAGTACATGAGAAACTTATTTTAGAGGTTTTAAAGGCATTAAAATTACCTAAGAGAGATAGTTATAGTACATGTTATGAACAAGATTTTTGTTAAATTCTATTTCTGTAGAGAAAAAAAAAAAAACAAAGTTACAAAAATCTGTAGACCTGGGTTGCTGCGGCAGTGTTACTTGTTATGTTAATTACAAGTCGTTAGAGTTAATAGTTCTGTTTGTATCACTGACGACCCTGGCCAGAGCTAGGTTGATAACCCTTCTTTTGTATTGATAAAACCTGGCCTGAGGCTAAACTGTACTTCTCCTTACCAGACAGGAAAAACGTGGGGAGGAGGGGGGGCATTACAATATGTAAATTTAGGGACCAGTGTACTATGGGACGTCAAATATATCATAAAAACCCCAAAAACGACGAGCCAATCGTAAAATTAAGAAATTAGAGCGATTCCTGGACGTGAAGACCAGAGTGCTGGACCTGCAGAGATGTTGAGAGACCTTTGTGCCCCTCACCCTGACTACGAAAGCTGCCTGGAAAGGTGACCCGGAGCCGGGGAAGCAGGGAGATGTCAGAAACCCCAGGGTCTTGCCCGAGGCTCCTTTGAGGATCAGACCCCCAGCTCTGCCCCGAGTGGACAAAGCTGTGCATATCCTCCTCCTCTGAGCCACTCTAAGAAAGAAGACGGAGACTGCAGCCCGTCGAGCTTCCTCATCCTGAGCTGATCACTTTTAATAAAGGCATTAAAAGGAGAAAAGTCTCCTGCCCTGTTTTATTTCAGTACATAATAAAGGACACTAAAAGGTTAAGACCCCGGAAATAAGGGGAAATAAGAAGCTAAGAGATACAGCAGAAAATGGAGCTGAAAAAGTTTATATTAACTCCAAATGAGGAAAATTAGAAATTCCAAAGTTTAGAGAAGCAAAAAAAAAAAAGGGAATTTAAAACAAGGTAGGTAGCGAACAAGATAAATCACGAAAATAGAAACATCTTGATAGAAGACAATTAGATAATAAAATGCTTACTAGGGAATAGCAGAGGACATGTATCAAAAAGCCCAGTGGGATACTCAGGCTTTGTGTGATCGTTTTGGTTTTTTTTTAAGAACTGTGGGTGCATTGAGATTTTTGGAGTGAAAAAAGCAAGTAACTGAAAGATGTAGAATTTGCCAAAAGATAAATAAAAAGATGATGAGAAAAACAACATGAGGAGGTCGTGAGTTAAGCTCGTCGACCATTTCAAAGTATCCAAGCAGAAGTTTAGATTTGTTAAACTCTAGATTTATTTGTAAAAACCGTTTAATCCAGAAGAAAAAGAGTCTACCACATGCTGGAGAAGGAGGAGGTTATAAGAAAATATCATTTTTGAAAAGCAATAAAAGAAAAAAACAGCGAAAGTAAAAGGCTGGGGAACAAAATATTACCTCATCCCGTTTGTTTCCCCACTCGTTCGCAGCTGCACCGCCCCCCCCCCCCGCCCCAGCCCCTGTGCAGGCTCTGTCCCAGTCCGTCTGTCCCAGTCCCGGCCGCCTGGCCCGTGGCCGTTCCGCTGGCCGTGCTGGGGGTGGGGGTCTGTCCTGCTGTGTGGACCGTGGTTACCGCACTGACCGCACCGAGGGGGGGTCCCGTCTGTCCCATCCCCGGCTGCCCTGACTCTGGTCGGCTACCGCCGCTGCAGCCGGGGTCAGTCGCCTGCTCTGTCTCTGCCGGATTAGCCACCATCAGCCATGTGGGAGCTATCCACGCTCCGACTTGGTCTGCACTGGAACACCCCCTCGGGCGATTCCGCCTGCAGACGCCGCCTTTGGAAGACCGGGACTCGGAGTCGCGCTGAGTCACCCTGTCCTGCCCTGAGCTCCGATCCCTTGGTAACCACAGCTCCGGCTGCTCAGGGAAACTCTCTAAAAGAATCACCTTATAGAAACACTAAAAGTTCAGTTAAAAGAAAGCCCTCTCCTGATTCTTCCTAAAAATACAGGAGAAAAGCTATAGAAAATAAACAAACTTAAGAGAAAGAGGAAAATAGTCCTAAGTAAGCAGAAGATCTGAAAATCTTTAAAGAGAAGGGTACAGAGGAAGAATAGAGAGGTCATAAGCTCTAATTTTTTTTTGGGGGGGGGTGGACAAATACCATGTGCAGCCTAGGATAACTTTAAAAGTGGGTCCCCAAGAAGAAGAATTGGAATTTGTAATAGACACAGGGGCAGAGAGAACCTACCTGTTAAATATTCCAAAAAGTTATAGTGTAAGCAAATATATAGTGAAAGTAACAGAAGCAAAAAGAGAAAGTTTTACATTTCTGGTCATTAAAGGTGTGGTAATTGAGGGAAGAAAATAAAATTTAGATGAGAGATGTCTTATTGGTCCCAAGAGCAGGTAGCAATTTATTGAGAAGAGTCTTACAAGTGCAATTAAGAATAAGAGTTATATCAAAAAATGAGAAAATGACAGCTGGAGTTTAAGCTAGAGAAGGAAATAGGGGAAGATTAAATATCGACCACATAAGGGTTACAATTGAGAGAGAAGAGTGTCCCATACGTGTACGTCAGTATCATGTATCTTTAGAAGGACGGGAAAGTTTGAAGCCAGTAATAGAAAGACTAATAAAAGGATGGGGCATTAGAACCTTGTATGTCTCCTCATAATACCCCTATTCTCCCAGTAAAGTCTGATGGGAGTTATAGACTAGTACAAGATTTAAGGGAGGTTAATAAAAGAGCTCGGACTCACTACCTAGTGGTAAAATATCTTAAACACTTAACAAATAAAAGTAGCTGGAAATCCAACCATGAGAAAATTGCAAGAATTTTATTCCTTCTCCCTCCCTCTTCAAAGAGGGAGATCAGAAAATTACCTAGATTATTGAAATATTATAGATTATAGATTGAAGAGTACACACAGGCAGCAAAATTTGTGTATGAAAAATTAACAGAAAGAGATGATATAAAACAGACCAAGGAAGATATTGTTAAATCAAAAGAGTTAAGTTAAAAGTAGCCTAAGTACTAGCTTTAAGCTTACCCTTATTTGAAAAAACCTTTATCATTTATATATAAATACAGAAAATGGAGTAGCTCATAAAATTTTAATTCAAGAGTGAAGAAGAGTAAAAAAATATCTAGTGACTTATATATCAAAGATGTTAGACCCAGTAAGCCACAGCTAGCCAGTATGTATTTAAGTTAGAACAGCTAAGGCAGGTAAGAAGAGAAGAAAGAGAGAAGTTAAAGTAAGGAAGAGGTAGTTAGCAAACTCTGAGATGTAGGAATGTGGAGTGATGACATCTTTAGTGTTAAAAGAGAGCAGAAATGTGAATGCGTGTTTTGTGCATGAAAGGCAGGGAAGTGTCTTAACACATGGTTGTTAAGAGGTTATTCCATGCCAAACTGAGGTCCAGAAAGAGTTTAGCAGAATGGGCTCTCCTTGAAGAGAAAAGAGGATAAGTTGACTAGAGAAAGAAAAAAAAGAATGTCAGGAGCACCTGGGGACGCCAAGCTTGAGGTTGTCAAGGTTGGGAGGTGTCTATCTGCTCCCTGCGAGCGGCGGAGTCTCGGGGGCTGCGGCAGAGACCGATCCATGGAGGTGCCCCTGGCTGCGATGCTGGCAGCAGAGGACACAGGTTTGCCGGCCAGGAGCGGGCTGGCTCCGTGGCGAAACTGCCGGGCTGGCTCCCAGACTCTCGGAGTCCCGAGTCCAGGATGGCAGCGTCGGGCCCGGTGAGTGGGCCGAGAGAGAGAAGGAAAGAGAAAGAGAGAGAAGAAGGGAGAGAGAGAGAGAAAGAGAAAGAGAGAGAGAGAGGGAGAGAGAGAGGGAAAAAGGGACCCAAGGCTTATACCCAGGGTCCCCATGCCTGTGGCTGTGTTCCCCTGCTCTGGCCCTGCAGCCAAGTAGCAGCACTGGGGGAAGGGCGAAGAATAGCATTGACAGCAAGGCTGTGAAGAGAGGAAATAGAGGGAGCTAGCACTAAAAGATAAAATCAAAGCAGAGATTGATGACTCTCGAAACCTCACTAAGTGGTTTGTTTTTCTTAAGTAAGAAGTTTTTTAGTTTTTTTCTTTTGTGTGTTTTGTTTGCTGTTAAAAAGAAGGTTTTTTTTCCCTGAAGAATGAGTTTGTAAAGCTAAAACAATTAAATGCTGCCCAAAAAGTAAAAGGCAATAGATGTGATACATCTCATGTTAAAGTTAGTCTAGCTTTTCTTATTTAACTAACTGTAACTCACAGAAAGAAGAATTTGCCTCTGCAGCTATTAGCACAGCTGGATAGAAGAAGAAGAGGCTGCTGTGGAAAAAGCTTTTAGCTAAACCTAGGAGATTTAGAAGAAAAGCGAATGGTAAAAGTTAATGCAGTATTGTCTTTCTTTTATTACTATGCTATTAAGAAGTCCTTTCCAGGTACTACTGAAGCAACGATCGGAATCACGGAAAGAGAGTAGATTCATGCCAGCAGAATCAAAGGACTTGTGAAGAAATCAGAAGAATAGACTATCACATTTAAACCAAGTGATACAGAACTGACTGAGTGGTAATAGTTTGAGAAAACCCAAATGATCCAAGAAATGTACAAAGAATAACACTGAATTAAGAAATAAGACAACGCTTATATCACTGGTTTCAAGTACTGCCTGAATAAAACATCTCCTTGGGGGAGGAATACTTCAGATAGGAAGATCAAGACTGTTTTTGTATTCTGACCTTAGCCTGTGAATTGTACAGGGGAGAAGGGGAATTACCATTTCCATTAGTAAACTTTATTTGATTCATTCCAGTACTGGACATGCTAGTTGGGTTATAAGTAAATGCTTGAATTGTGAAAATAATTAGTATTATCGTTCACAAAATTTATGCTCTTATTGCAAAAAGTGCTAAAGTAACAACTTTGTTTTGTGGATGGGAATTATTAGTGCCTGTTGAATGAGAGATACCTGAGGAACGTTAAGAGACCACAGTTAAAGAGTGTCAAAAACAATTTGCCTAGAAATTAGTTAAGAGAAAGTAACAAGGAAATAGAGGGCAAGACCAGATTGGCCTCTGTATTTCGTCACCAAGAAGATCAAACATACCTGCTGTGGGTTGCAACCTCACAGGCATGGGAGGTAGGAGTATAAGACATACTGGACCTCTGTTATTCCTGTTTCTAGCACTCATTTGTTGTCTTTTCCCTTTCGGGATACCAGCAAGATCGTGTCACAAATGCTACAGAAAGCATCACATAGAAAGAAACCAAAGTTCCTCTTTTATTACATACACATATGTCAACAGCCACTGTTATAACCCATCTGTCATGGTTTGACACTGGCACAATGCACAATGCCAGTGCCCCCATGAAAAAATACCTCTTCCCTGGTATCTGCTGTGAGATGGGGCCAGGAATAAGCAAAGCAGGCTGCCAGCTTAGGAATAGAGAGAACAAAAAGTTTATTAACTAAACTACAAACAAGACACACACACACAGACACACACACACACACGGACAATGAAAACTTCACAACAGCATTTCCTCCTCCCCCCTACCAGATTCTCCCAATACATCTCTCAAAGTTCAACTCTCAGTCCATCATCACTCTATAAATACTCAATCTTCAGTCTATCAAGAGGAGAAGTCCTTCTTGGGCCATGGTGACCTCTTCCTTTTCATGTCCAGTGCTCTCACCACATGAACATGGACCAGAGCTGCTTCAAGGGTTGTCTTTTTTAAGGATGCTTTGTCGCCTTCCAAAAAGGCACAGTCTCACCTTCGGGACATCCTTTGTCCCCCCCATATTTCTCTACCCCCTGGGGCCGGGGGGGTCTCCAACTGAACCCTCTCGGTCCTGAGCCACCGCCTCCCCCTGGATGCAGCCTCTGTGTCACAAGGAAGCATGGTTCTGTCCGTGGCTGATAAAAAGCGTCCAGCAACAGCCACTTCTTATCTCTTGGCCATCTAGGGGCTCTCTCACAACCCCGCATTCACAAAACACACTTGCCCATTTCCTGCTCCAGAAAGGGTCAATGCTCTGCAGGATTTTCATTGTCCAAACAGGGGTTAAAGGCTTCTACAGGCGGCCAGGCTCTTTCTCCGCTGCACCTTCCTCCATTCTCCACAAGCCGGGCATGCTGCCAACTCCGAGGCCTCAAGGCCACAGCCCCATACACTGAGCACGGCTTCTGTCTCTCGTCTCCCGGGGGGGGGGGGGGCTGCCCAAATTTCTCGGCTGGGCTTCTCTCCTGGGAGGACTGCCCAAGGCCTCCTGGTGCACCTCCACCCTTCCATCCCGGGGGCCTTCAAGCCCCTCTCTGTCCCAAAACTCAGCTTACCTCAAGGCCGCAGGTCCCCTCCCCTGCCCAGCAGGCAGGGCCGGACGGGGGAGGTCTGACCAGGTTCCCAGCTAGAAAACCAAAAGGAAGTTCCCAGGGGACAGCTCTGCTTTTAACCCCTGTGCTCTCAGAGGCGTAACCAATACCCCAATGGTCAAAACAGGTGCCAATTTCAGAATCTGAACACCCATTGGCCTCTGGCCACTCCATTCCCAGAAAACCTATTTCCTGTCAACCCACCACACCATCCAAATTAAGAACCTGTAGGCAAAATGGAGTAAATTATTGGATTACAAGAAACTTAGGAAAAAGTGGTAATAGATTTGGAACTGAATGTCCAAAAGGAGAGGGATGGATGCTGGGGTGCTCTCCCAAAATCCCAGCTACCAGCAGCACATCAGCAGCCCAGGGGCAGCAAGCCGGCGGTTAGAGCAGCAGCTCCGGTATGGAGACAGGCTCACTAAGCAGGCTGCCTAGGCGTGCCTACCCACGTCCAAAGGTGGGTTAGCTGCACCCCGAAAGGATGAGGAAGGCTGCCAACGATGCCAGCGGGAGATAAAGGGGCGACAGACGATCCAGGCCAACAGACGGGTTTATTAACCCCTCACAGTCCGGGACCGACTGCGAGGAACAAAGGGTGTAATAGTGTTATAAAGGGAGGGGGATGGGCAGTCGAGAACAAATCAACTTGCGGGGAGAAAAAGATAGACATAACATCAAAACCAATGAAAATGAAAGCAGGGAGGGGTTCCCACTCCTGACCCAATCACCATCCGTACCCTAAAGAATCCTCTAGAAAGAGGGCATGGGTAAGGGGGGGATTGGCAGGAGGCTGGGAGGGGAAATACAAATGACTGATTAAATAAACTCGAGGGGAGATTGGATGGAAGGATAGGGGCAGGGGAAGGAATAAGTGACTGACATAAAATTTGATACATGAGGGAGGTGGGGACAGCAGACTGACAGGTCTAAGGCGGGAAAGGGAGAACCAGGGCAGAACCATTTTTCACATAACCAAGGGGGAATGGGATAAACCAACTGGGGATACATGGAACTTATAAAACTTACATAGAACTTGAATATTGAACACACCACAACAGATGGATTTGTTTTATATTTATTCTTGAAGATACGGTTCAAGATTTGGTAAAAAAACCAAATAGTAAATGAAAAGGTAAAACCAGCACAGCAATTTAACTCTGTATTGACCCCAAATTATCTGTTGAGTCGTATTAAAAGACTCCAAGCAGTTATAGAAATGATAGCAAATAAAGCCGCCCAAGCATTAGAGTTAATATCAAGTCAGCTAAGCCAAACAAAACCTGTAGTGTATTAGAATAGGTTGGCTTTAGACTATTTATTGCCCAAAGAAGGGGGTGTTTGTAGAAAGTTCAATATGTCAGATTGTTGAAAATTGATGACCACAGAAAAGTCATTCTAGCAAAAGCAAAAGAAATCAAAGAAGAAAAATATATATATGCATATAATAACCCAGGTACCAGTCCAAAAATTAGAAAACAATGTTAAAATCTAGCTGGTAGGGTAATGTATTAGAAGAAATATAAGATCTTTCATTTTGTGTTACAACTGTTTTTATATTTCTTCCTTGTGTAATCCCCCTGTTTTAGTTTGCCAGCATAGTCCAGAAGATGCAAGTAGATAAGGAATATTGCTCAAGCCAAATGATTTACAAAGAATAAGAGTGGGGATTGTGAAAAATGCATGTATTTTATGATTGGCTTTTCGCAAATATTAAAATGAATATTATATGTGTTGTGTTAGAAAGTAATGCTGTATTAATTCTCTTAAGTAGTGTGTTAAAAACAGTTTAGGTTATAAAAAATTGTTAAAATAGAAACTATGCTATGTAAGATGCTTTGTTTAAAAGAAAGGACTTGCAGTGAGATAGCAGCCACAGGACACCTAAATCTTTCAGAGAAAAAGAATTTATTGCCTTCTTATCAGAAGAAACTAACTCCTTCCCGCCTCGAAGGCGCTGTTAGGATTCGGAGGAAGAAGCTGACGATGACCAGACAGAATCCTGTATTTGAATGGAATTTACGCATCATGTATGAAGTGTATGAATATGCAACAAGCTATTGTTTTTAAGGGTTAATCCTGTGTTAACGGGGGTCCTTTTTCGGGCTTATGCTGCCCAGAAAAAGGTACCCGGAAGTCCGTAACTCTTTGTTTTTATTGTCACGTATTTTCCTAAATCCTAATTGTCCAAATTTTTATTACTCTAATTATATTACTATTTTTATAACCATTTTTATTACTATTAAACTTTTAAAAATTTGAAAACAAGTGGTGTTTTTCACAGATATACTCTCTTTTCTACACCATGCATTTGCATGATTACAAACACAATGAATTAACTACACAACGATACAATGTCTGGGCACCACACACACACACACACGCGAGTCCACTCGAACCCACTCCCCGGGTCGCTAGCGGCCGCTCTACCGGTCAGTGAACTCTCCCAGTTGCTCTATCAACTGGGCTCATAGGCTGAGCACCCAGACGTCTCTGAGTCACTTATTCAGCAGTCCTATCTCTCTTTTCCCCTGGGGGCCCCTCAATACATACCGTATCCTCCGCAGGCCAGCAGGTCCTTGTCTGTCCTCGCAGGAGGCAAGCTGAGACGAGCGGAGCTCCTCCAGGAAAATCCCGGGGCGTGCCTAGGAGTCCGTCTGTTCTCTCCTGCCTCTGCGGGGACAGAGATGGTTCACCAGAATGTTTTGCAGAGATAACCAAAAAATCCACAACTTTGTGAAAGTTGTAAAGCCGGTATGTTTATTACAGCACCGGATGCATGTGGCGATTACTCTCCTTAAAAGACACGCATACTTCTGGGAAATTCAGGTCCCTTTTTATCCCCCTCTCAAATACATATGCATACAATTTCACAATAGGTTCATACATATTCATTTTTATGAATTTCATGTGACATTTGCGTTAGTTCTTCTTTATCAGAAAGAATTCCTAGGTCAGGTTGACCTGCTCTCACAGCAGTCTCTCTGTCTCTCTTTATCACCCTCTGTCTCCCTCCCCCCCCCCCTTCTCTCTGTCCTTCACTGAAGCAGTTTCTCTGAGCCTAGGCTTTTGCAGTCAGGCTACATAGCTATGTTTATTAACCACAGACTCAAAGACGTACATTTCACCTAAATCAAAATGGATTTCTACTCTGGAGAATTTCTACTCTGTCTCATCAGGCTTCAGATGTGGGTAGAACCCCCCCCCCCCCCGCACTGTAAGTATACTCACTCACTTGCTCTCTTTTATACACCACACACTTGCACGATTACAAACACATTAACATTAACCACACAATGCATTAACCATACAATGTCCGGACACCACAAACACACACAGGTTCATTCGACCCACTGCCCAGGGTCACTGGTGGTTCGCTCTGTCAAACAATGAACGCTCTATTGGCCGGGCTGCCTGCAGGCACAGGAACGAGGCTGCGCACTCAGACATCTCTGAGTGACTTACTCAGCAGTATTACCTCTCTCTCTCTCCCCCAGGGCCCCTCGATACATACCGTATCCTTTGCACACCAGCAGGTGCTTGTCTGTCTCTGCAGGAGGCAAGCCAGGATGAGCAGAGCTCCTCCGGGAAAATCCCGGGGCGCGCCTCAGGAGGTCCATCTTCCCCTCCGCCCCTGCAGGGACAGAAATTCTCCTGCCTGGCCTCACCATAATGATTTGCGGAAGCAAACTCCACAACTTTTGTGAAAGTTGTAAAGCCAGTATGTTTATTACAGCGCTGGACACATGTGGGAATCGTTCCCCTTAAAATGACATGCGTGCTTCTGGGAACACCAGATCCTTTTTTATCTCCCTCTCAAATACATATGCATGCAATTTTACAATAGGTTCATACATATTCATTCTACTGATTTCACATGACATTTGCTGCTAATTTTTTTTTTATTAGAAAGAATTCCTGGGTCATTCTGCCCTGTTTCCTGCAGCAGCCTCTCTGTCTGTTTCAGAGTTCAAGCCCCCCCCCCTTATCTCTGTCCTTTCTCCTGAAGCAGTTTCTTTGAGCATAGGCTTTTTGCGAGAACAGGCAGTCAGACTAAACAGCTATGTTTGCAAGCTACAGACTTAATTTAAAGATGTACATTTCACCTAAATCAAAATGGATTTCTACTCTGGAAAATTTCCTCTGTCTCAGTAGGGGGTCTTGGATGGTGCCAGAGGGTCACAGAAACCTGATGAAGACATTCCTGACTTCATCCCTGGGACCACTGACCTAATTCAAGACCACCGACTCAATTCAAGAGAAGAACTGCACATGCGTGAAGGATTAATAACCTCATTTTAATACAAAGCGGGAGGAGGTGCTGGAGTTATGCATATGTATTATTTTGGGAAATAAATAGCAGGCAAAAATACTTGTGTGGTGCAGTCCCACATTTCGGGGACGATCCCCATGGTACCACCCACCAGCGTAATAAACATACCACTTTCTAACTTTGACTAGTTAGAGAGTCTTTGTCCATGATTTTTGGTTTTAATGATTCAGCACAACTCATCCTGGCACCCTGACTACCGGTGCTGGGGTGGATGTTTAAAGGAAAGGTTCCCACTACTCACCACACCACCGACACCACATGGAGCAAATGGACTGCCCTCATCACACATCACAGCCGTAATGGAAACCTGAATTGCCCTGGGATTTTGGAGATAATTGCAAACTGTTCGGAAAGTGAAAACTTTGGTCTGACTGATGAAGAGGAACAGGAGCAAGTGACGTGCTTAAGAAGCTTCACCATATAACCAACTACCAGCAGAACAAACATGATATGCTCTTGTCACTGACAGTTCCTGTCACATCGTAAGGATGAAACGAAAGTGGAAAGCAGCCATATAGAGCCCAACATGACAGGTTGCACAAGCTACTGAAGGAGAAGGTGGATCTAGTCAACTTGCTGAACTCAAGGCTGTTCAACTGCCCCTGGACATTGCTGAAAGAGAGAAGCGGCCAAAGCTATACCTTTATACTGATTCATGGATGGTAGCCAATGCTCTGTAGAGCTGACTGGAAAGGTGGAAAAAGGCCAACTGGCAGCATAGAGGAAAATCAGTCTGGGCTGCTGATGAGTAGAAAGACATTGTCTCCCGAGTAGAGAAGCTACCTGTGAAAATCCATCACCTAGATGCCCATGTCCCCAAGAGTCGAGCTAATGAGGAGCACTGAAACAATGAGCAGGTAGATCAGGCTGCAAAGATATAGATGTCAAAGATAGACTTAGATTGGCAATGTAAGGGGGAGTTGTTCCTAGCTCGATGGGCCCATGATGCCTCAGGTCATCAGGGCAGAGATGCTACCTATAAGTGAGCATGAGACCGAGGGGTGGATCTAACCATGGACAGTATTTCTCAGGTTATCCATGACTGTGAGATGTGCTGAGATCAAGCAGGTCAAGTGGGTGAAGCCCCTATGATATGGTGGGCAGTGGTCCAAATATAAGTATGGGGAGGCCTGGCAGATTGACTATATCACATTACCCTAGACATGTCAAGGCAAGCGCTATGTGCTGACCATGGGGGAAGCCACCACTGGATGGTTGGAAATCCACCCTATGCCTCACGCTACTACCCAGAACAGCATCTTGCACCTGGAAAAGCAAGTCCTGTAGAGACATGGCACTGCTGAGAGAATTGAGTGAGGCAACAGGACCCATTTCCAGAATGGCCTTATAAACACCTGGGCCAGACAACATGATATTGAATGGGTATATCATATCCCTTATCATGCACCAGCTGCTGGGAAAGTTGAATGGTGGAATGGACTACTTAAGACTACCCTGAATGTAGTAGACTCTCTGGACATGGGCAGAGCCCCATGGAGAATGCAACAAAAGGAATGATGAGACAGCAATATTACTTCCTGACTCCTTGACCACCACCCTAAGACCTATCCCTGTAACCCTATAGGCTATGTTACTCTAACCCTTACCATTGGTCAAATTTGGATCCTTTCCAATCCTATAAAAGGAGCATATTTTAGCCCATTTGGCAGAAGAAGAGCCGACCCGGGACCCTTTCGCACCTCTCCTGAATAAAGCCATCTCTGCGGAAAACCCAGCCTCTCCTTCTCCTCTCTCCGTCTGCTGCAGCCTCTGCCAGGGCAAACTTACCTAGCGAGCAGAGCTGAAATCACAAAAGAGCTTGCAATCATTTTTCCTATCAGCTCGCTAAGGGGGTTTTAGCCTGAGGCCTGAGGCCTGAGCTATGCCTGGCATCTCGGGCTCCCTGTCCCCCTGGGGACTGGGTTCTTGATATTAATAAGGCCTACAAGAGGCGTTATTAATACCTGAAGGCACTTGGCAGAGGAACCTTTAGAAATTGGGAAATGAACTTAGCAAAAACCACCTGGATGGTCAACATCCAAGAGTCCATCAATCGAGCTGGTCCTGCCCAGTCTGAACCCTTGCACACAGTGGATGTAAGCAAAGTCCCTGTTGTACACATTAAAGGTATTTTAGGAAAGAGTGTTTGGATTAGTTCCACCTCAGTCAAAGACAAACCTATCTGTGGGATTGTTTTTTTCTCAGGGACCTGGTTACACTTGATGGGTAATGCAGAAAGATGGAGAAGCCCATTGTGTACCACAGGCAAAACTGGTCTTAAGTGAGAACTGCATATAAAGTTTCATTGTGTAGAGTTTATTGATTTGGGTATGATGCAGATAGTAATAGAATAAGGGGTGGATAATGTCTTAGGTTTGAAATAGGGATATTCTATTCCTATCTGTTAGAGGTGGGACAGTTATCTTCTGTTAATTGGGCAGTTTTCTTTGTCTCTTCTACAACCAATCCTCCCTCCGGGACATAGCTTCTGTTAATGGACCACTGAGTCTCACTGCATGACTGATAAAAATTACATCATCCCATTGTGAAAAGCTCCCCCCTAGAGGGAGGAACCAAGCATTCCTACCTGGATATAATCAGAGAATTGGAAGACCACAAGGAGCCTTTTTCCACTGGATTCCCAGCGGAGCAGCTGTCTTCTCCACTGTATTCTGAGGAAGACCAGGCCTATCTACACCACCACCAGACCTTCAGAGGAAAACTACACCCTTCTACAAGATCACTGCTTCAACAGAACTGCATCTGTCACTCCAGGAGGACTGCAGCCACCATTTAATCAAACTGCTACCAACACCCTGACCCACAGGGTGTCTGGTCGTATTCTGACTCTGTCAGTAGGGGTTTTTTTTGTTTGTACTATTGCATTTGTATTTTTTTTTTTTTTTTAGATTTCCTAATAAAGAACTGTTATTCTTATTCCCATATCTTTGCCTGAGACCCTTTTAATTTCGAAATTATAATAATTCGGAGGGAGGGGGTTTACATTTTCCATTTCAGGGGAGACTCTTACCTTCCTTAAGCAGACGCCTGTCTTTTCAAACCAAGACAGAAGCTTAGAGATTGTAAAACACAGCCTTGTGAAGAATTACACCTGTGCCAGACCTTTTTGATATGTGAACCAGGAATGGCCCAAGTGCTTTTTGCCCCCGCTAAAATGACATAAGGTCAGCAGTGTATGTCTCCCTGTTTTGCCAGTGAAATTATGGAATAAATCTTTTCTTCACACTTCAGCTGTGGATTGTGGCCATCTTGGTTTTACCTGCATATATTCTGTTCACATATTTAGCATAGTCGGTGACTGCCAAGAACAGCCATGCCATGGCCATGGAAAACGCTGGGAACTGGGGAGGCCATGACAGTGACTCCCCCCATTTTGGGATGGCCAAGCACAAAGCATTGGACTCCTGTGGCCACTTTCCTAGTGACAGTGGCTCTAATGGAGGCGTGGCTTGAAGCTGATGATGCAGCAGCAGTTACTCTGCAGACGATCAGATTGGTTATGTGTGAATTACCATGGAAAGCACCATGGAATTCTACTTGCAAGTCAGCAGGGAGATTGGGATGATTGTTATTCACTGGTCTCAGAGCTCTCGACCATGAAGTTATAACCTTACAGTGGGAGAGCTGAAAGAGAACGGTGCTTTAAAGAATGCAAAGGAATTTGTGCAAGAAGCATTTACTGCTCAAAAGAAATGCTGTTGTAAGCCGCAATGTCTGGTGGCACACATTGCAAATGAACATAGGCAAAAATATGGGAAAAGTAAGGTCTCAGCTTCTTAGGTTTGTGCTCTTATTAAGAACCCTTCATGGGATCCCAAGGCTTGGAATGGAAATATTTGGGTGGGGTCCTCAGACTGTGAGATTGAGTTTGAGCCACACTCAGCAGATAAAGAGGTGGTAGAAGCATGACCCCTCGTATAAATGGAGGGGTAGCAGAATCTGCCAGACAGAGGAGCACAGGTCACTCGGATCTATACCGCAAAAGAGTTATGGGAATTTTTAGAGACTTATCAGCAGAAGAGTGGGGAGAGCACGCTGGCATGGATGTTATGAGCTTGGGGGGGTGGTGCTGCATCTCTTTACTTATTAGTGGGTGAAAAGGATCTATTAACTCCTATTGTCACTGAACATTTCACACTTCAGCTGTGGATCATGGGCACCTTGGTGTTACCTACATATATTCAGTTCACACATCCTTCTATCAAATCTAAACTTCCCCAGGCACAGTGTGAGGCCGATTCCTCTCATCCTGTCACTTGTTACCTGGGAGAAGAGATTGACCCACACCTGGCTACAACCTCCTTTCAGGTAGTTGAAGAGTGCTGGCTGGTTCCAGCAAGGAAAGGGCTAATTTTCTGTAGTATCGGGAGGGGGGAAGGGGGGGGATGTTGTGGCTAAGACATTGAGGTTAATGTATATCATCCCTCATCACTGCTGGCGGCAGGGGAAAGGGACTCTGTCTTCCAGGGAGAAGGGGTTCCTTCCAGTCAAGAAAACTGGAGGACTGAGCCGTCTGATATTGTTTATTGTTGGGAATGTTTGTCCGTGTGAATAATTCCTTTTCTTATATCCTTTTTTATTAATTTTGTTGCTGTTACTGCTTATTTTCTTATCCCATTGCTGTTTCCAGTAAATTGTTCTTATCTCAACCCATGATCTTTGCCTATTGTGCCTCCAATTGGAGGGAGAAGGGGGAGTGCCGTGTGGTTTGGAAAGTCTCAGTGGGAGCACTGAATTGGGGAGTACCATACCTAAACCATGCCAGTCCCCCTTGACCCTCATTTTCTCGAGATGAAACAACCAGAGCTCCCTCAGCCACTCCTCATAGAACTTGTGTTCCAGACCCTTCACCAGCTTCATTGCTGTTCTTTGAACACACTCCACCACCTCAATGACTTTTTTGCAGTGAGAGGCCCAGAACTGAACACAGGATTTGAGGTATGGCTTCACCAGCATCCAGTACAGATGGACAATCACTTGCCTGGTCCTGCTGGCTGGTCTATTTCTGATACAAGCCAGGATGCCATTGGCCTTGGCCACCTAGGCACACTGCTGGCTTGTATTCTGGCAATACCTCCAGGTCCTTTTCCACTGGGCTGCTTTCCAGCCACTCTGTTGCCAGCCTAGAGTGCTGTAGGCAGTTGTTGTGATCCAAGTGCAGGACTCAGCACTCTGCCTTATTGAACCTCATACAATTCGCCTCGGCCCATCGATCCAGCCTGTCCAGAGCCCTCTGCAGAGCCTTCCTACCCTCCAGCAGATCAACATTCCTGCCCAACTTGGGGTCATCAGTGTCGTAGGTTGACAAGGAAGTGAGTTTTCTAGGGAAGTTATAGCCAAACCAATCAGTGGTCAGATTTGAATATTGACACCTGGTGTAACCACTGAAGACATGGATATGCCTCTGAGAACACAGGAGGTTAAAAGCAGAGAACTCCCAGAGGACTTTCTCTTTTGTTCCAGTCAGTGAAGAGTTCAGACCTTCCCCGCCCAGCCACAGGCTGGGTGGGGGAGGGTGTGGCAGGCAGGGACAGGCGTTTCGCAAGATATCGGGCTGTTACGGAAAGATAGAGAAACCCCTCTCCCCCCCGTTCTCCAGAGATAAGATAATGATCACCCTCGGGAATGTAGCCTAGTGAGCAGCCCCCTCTAACATAGAGATGCCAGTAACTTTCCACTCCGTACTAACCCTAGAAAGCATAGCACGACCCCCTTTTCTGACGTAGAGAAACCCTTGTCTATATAACCCCTCGAGATGAAGTAATAAACGCCTTTAACCGTCCACCACATTGGTGTCTGCGTGTGTTACTGGCCCGAGTGACCCTGGAGAGTTTGGGTTGCCGTGCTGCTCGTTGAAACCAGGTCGCCTCGCCTTCCAAACAGAAGGCGACATAGTGGTGCCGAAACCCGGGAGGAAAAAACTCGGGTGACGGGGATTCTCCTGGACAAGACGCAGCGGCCACAGCAGCAGGACCGTCTGTGGCGAGGGAGACGCCCCTGGACCCGCGATTCGTATGGAAGCGATAGCAAAGGTCGTAAGTTTGATGCATATGCAATGGGGAATTAAATGTGAGCTCAGGAATTTTACTCTTGCCGTGACAAGACTCCTAGAGCTGGGGGCGATTCAGCGCCCGTAGATATATTACATTCCGAGGGTTTGGGAAAAGTGCACTGCCATTTTGGCAGAGGACACGAAGTCCACAGGCAGTGGAAAAAGCCTGAAAGCGTGGGGGAAAGTAGAGGACGCCCTACGCAAGGCAATCGAGGAGCAGGAGACTTGGAATGCCGCGCGATCGCATTTATTGGCTATGCCGAAGCTGGGGGTGGGTGCGACAACACAAACCCCCCCTGAAAGCGACCCAACCGAAAACGGGGACGCGCGGGGGCCGGGCGCGTTACATCCCTCCCCGTGCCTGAGCCCAGACCCCCCGGAACCCCCAGGGGAGCCCCCTACCCTCCCGCGGGACCCGCCGGGTCCGGGCCCCCCCTCGGAACCTCTCGGAAAACCCGCGGTTCCCCTGTCCGTTCTTTCCCCACCGGTCGCCGATCCGACGCAAACGGTGGAACAACGCGTGCGGTCTTTCTGGGGAAAGCTGGCTGAGGAGGCTCGTGGCGCCGGGGCGGCGGCTGACGCGGACGCGAGGGCGGTGGTGACCCCATCCCCACCGCCATACCCACTCGAACATGGAGCGGGCGAGCAAGGGGAGGGGCGGAGCCCGCGAGCCCGCGGTGGGAAAAGCCCGGGGACAAAGACACACGTGCACGCGCGGGAGGCCAGCGCCGAGCGCATGCTCGGTCAGGAGCTGCGGATCCCCGCAAACGCGCATGCCCAGGGAAGCGGCGGGGGGCGGATACTCGCTTGGGAGCCGCGCCCAATGCCGCCACCATATAAGGGGGAGATCCCTCCCTGCGGGAGGCAGGGCAAGCCCAGGGGGCGGGAGCGGCACCGCTCCCGAGGGGAGGAGCGGGGCCGAAGCAGAACAAAATGGCAGGGAGGAGCGGAAGTCTATCAACAGTCTACTTCCGACTCTGAAGGGAGCAACAGCTCCCCAGACCGCTCCGAGTCCAGCGGCGACTCGGAGACGGAGAAAACAGAATAAGTGCGGTTTCAGGCGAAACCGAATAAATCTTTAAACAAAACCGGGAACCAGTCACAATACAAACTCACCGACTAGGGCAAAATAAAAATAGCTTGTGCCGATTGGGAGCCAGCGGCATCCATGCACGCCTTTCCGGTGCGAGTCACGGGGGCACAGGGAAACCAGCAAAGGACATATACCCCGGTAAATACCAAAGAAATTCAGACGATTGTCAAAGCTATTTCAGAAAAAGGGATCAACTCAGGGGTAGTTTCCACTCTCGTGGACGGCCTTTTTAGCAATGACGACTTGCTTCCCTTTGATATCGCGCAAATAAGCCGTATGCTTTTTGATGGAGTGGGGCAGATAGTTTTTAAGCAGGAGTGGACAGACCTTTGAGCAGCTGCACTGGCGCAGGCGAATGGGGAGGGGCAGGCCCTACACGGGTCCAGTTTGTCCCGGCTATTGGGGAAGGATGACGATGTAGCCACACCGCAGCAACAAGCTGCGCAGCTCCGAGCCGAGGAACTCAGGGCAACATCCCGGGCAGCCAGAGAAGGCATACACGCCGCCTCTAGGGTAGTGGCCAGACCGACACCATGGTCAACCATAAAACAGGGGGAGAGTGAAAGCTTTACGCAATTCGTCGACAAGCCGCAGTAGATACCTCCACCTTGCCCGCTGAGGCAAAGGGCCCTGTGGTGGCTGACTGCCTGCTGCAACAGTGTAATACCGTTACCAAAGATATATTGCGCTCCCTGCCAGCCGGAGCCAGCTTGGCTGACATGATCAAGCATGTTGTAAGGGAAGAACAGCTGACACCCATTCAAGCAGCCGTTCATACCCTGACCAGTGCAATGGCTTGTTTTAAATGTGGTCAGTCAGGTCATGTCGCAGCGGGCTGTCCCCAGCCGGCACAGTTTCCCCTGGCAGCACCCTCGTTCCAACAACGCCCAGGAGGGGTCTGCTGGAGCTGTGGGAAGAGAGGTCACCTCGCTAGGGACTGTAGATCCCGGCCCCGGGGTAAACGGGGAGAGGGAGGGGGCGTGCGGGCCATATCCGGCCTCCTCCCGCTGCGAATGCGAGACGGCCCATCTATGCCAACCCTCAGTGGGGCAGGGAACCTTCATACCCTATGCTCCCACAACAGGCAGTCAACATCACATCCCCACCAGCGATGCAATGGCAGAGCTGTGCAGCACCACCAACAGTATCTTCGCACCCCCCACCATCACAAGCTGCGCAAGTGCCACAGGGCCAGCAGGGGACGCCCCAGAGCGGGACCCCTGGGTGGCCCTGGCCATGAAAATAGGGAAGGAGCCCCTGACGGTGTGGGGAACATGTCGCCTTTATAGCAGTCAGGACCCCCACGTCATAGGGCTTCAGTTTTGGGCAGACACTGGATCAGACTGCACGATTATTCCCCAATCGCATTGGCCCAGACATTGGCAATTTAGAGAAGTCCCTCCAGTGAACGGGGTGGGAGGACAAACCCGGGCGTGGAAAAGCACCCAGCTGGTGGCTATGACACTTCACACGAACAAGGGACCAGAACAAACAGTAGCAATTTACCCCTACATTTTGCAAAACTCTCCTCCCTTGATAGGGAGGGACGTCCTTGCTATGCTAGGAGTTAGGATTACAAATTTATCATGAGGGCCACTGCTGTGCATCCTCAGCTGCCGATCAAATTGACTTGGAAATCATCAGACCCTGTATGGATCGAGCAGTGGCCCTTGTCAGAGCCTCGAGTGACAGCCTTGCTGGAGCTGGTCTAACACGAACTGCAAAAGGGTCACATAGAACCCTCCGTCAGCCCATGGAATACCCCTGTGTTTGTAATCCCCAAAAGGTCCGGAGAAGGTTATCGTCTCATCCAAGACCTGAGAGAGGTGAACAAGAAAATACGGCAAAATCAGGTGGTGTCCACTTAGGTCAATCAAGCCCGACCTTCGCAGTGGGCAGGATGAGACTGATGAGAATTGTGAGTTTCTGTTTACAGGACATGCTTGTGGGTCGTCCTCGGGATGGGTACACTCCCCTTCCAGAAGAAAGTAACAGACCACCAAGCCGCCAGACAGCGCCCGAGAGACCCGCACGGGTGAGACCCAAGCATCAACAGTGTTTCTGTGTGATTTTGCTGTTGGGGCTTGTCGCCAGAGGACAAGCCAGCCCAGACTACTACCCCCATCAGCCATTCAGGTGGGTCATGCGACATCTTACTGATGGTAAGATGCTCAGAGAAATCACCAAGCCAAACACCCCATCCTTCGTGCTTCACGTTACCGACCTGTTTCCAGGACAACCAAAGACAGACCCTCATTCCTCACACGCCACACACATGTACCTATCCTACTGGTGCCCAGCTTCAAACCCAGGAAAAAGTTACTGTAATCACCCAGGGTGGGGATACTGTGGACACTGGGGCTGTGAAACAATAGTTATGGACACCAGGCCGTCAGGGCCTGGGTGGGACCCACAAGAGCCCGACAAATTCCTACAGTTCACCTGGGCACCCGCAGGTTGCAAAACACCCGTCTTCCTTCAGGGAAGTTTCTATCGAAACTGCCATAAAATCCCCAAATTCCGGAAATGCACTCACTACAACATGACAGTCTTGCAGCCAAATGACCCTAGCTGGGCTGTGGGCAAAGCGTGGACAGCAGTCCTTCAAGGGTCGAAACAGTGGGTGAACGTGCAAATTGCCAGGCTCCAACCGTCGGCACCATAAGCGGTTGGACCCAACAAAGCAATTAAAAGCACGCAGAAAGGGAGAAACATGACCTACCCCAAGGCCTTGCCCACAAAGGTCACCGACGTCCCGACCGGTGACGTGGAAGCCTTCCAGATAGGCTGCTCGGCTGGGTCAGACTCAGACCCAATCCTTCGCATGTTAGAAGCTACCTTTCTATCCCTAAACGAATCTAACCCTAACCTAACCGACTCCTGCTGGCTTTGTTACGACGTCAAACCCCCCTTTTACGAAGGAGTCGCTTTAGACACCCCCTTCAGCTATTCCACAGCCGATGCCCCTCACCAGTGCAGGTGGGACACCCCCCGCAAAGGAATTACCCTAAGTCAGGTCACAGGTCGGGGCAGATGCTTTGGCAACACAACCCTAGCCAAGCGAAAGGGCGACGTCTGTACCGAAGTAGTCGAGCCCGACAAGAAAAATAATAAGTGGGCAGTCCCATCCGCATCGGGGATGTGGGTTTGCCAGAGATCAGGAGTGAGTCCCTGTGTGTTCCTCGCCAAATTCAGTAACTCTAACGACTTTTGTGTCCAAGTTCTGATCGTTCCTAGGGTCCTGTACCACTCAGACGAAGAGGTGTACCACCTTTTCGAAGAACCCAGCCGGCTCCACAAAAGAGAAATATTAACAGGTATAACTATCGCAATGCTGCTCGGCCTAGGAGCAGCCGGAACGGCAACAGGAGTCTCGGCCCTAGCAACTCAGCACCAAGGACTGTCACAGCTGCAGATGACCATCGATGAGGACCTGCAGAGGATCGAGAAATCCATTTCCTTCCTGGAGAAGTCAGTCTCCTCACTCTCGGAAGTGGTCCTGCAGAACAGGCGAGGACTGGATCTCCTGCTCATGCAGCAAGGAGGCCTGTGTGCCGCCTTGAAAGAGGAATGCTGCTTCTACGTGGACCACACGGGAGTCGTTAGAGACTCCATGGCAGAACTCCGAAACAGACTGGCTCAGAGACAGAGATACAGGGAAGCCCAACAGGGTTGGTTCGAATCCTGGTTCAACCGATCACCTTGGCTAACCACTCTAATTTCTACCCTAGCAGGTCCATTGGCAATGCTGCTTTTAACTATTACCTTCGGGCCATGCCTGCTGAACAAGCTAGTCTCATTCGTTCAGGCCCGCCTAGAACAGAATAACATCCTGTTCGTGGGACGACAACAAATGCTGTGAATTTAATAGGGATCACTGCCGGTCATGAGAAACTTGCCTGGCAAAAACTCAGGTTTCCCAAAACCCTTTTCCCTTGTCAAATCCTAACCTTCTACCTCATTCCAGTGCCTATGAATATGACTAACCCATTCATTAGTGAAAGAGGGGGGGAGATGTGGCAGGCAGGGACAGGCGTTTCGCAAGATATCGGGCTGTTACGGAAAGATAGAGAAACCCCTCTCCCCCCCTGTTCTCCAGAGATAAGATAATGATCATCCTCGGAATGTAGCCAAGTGAGTAGCCCCCTCTAACATAGAGATGCCAGTAACTTTCCACTCCGTACTAACCCTAGAAAGCATAGCACGACCCCCTTTTCTGACGTAGAGAAACCCTTGTCTATATAACCCCTCGAGATGAAGTAATAAACGCCTTTAACCGTCCACCACATTGGTGTCTGCGTGTGTTACTGGCCCGAGTGACCCTGGAGAGTTTGGGTTGCCGTGCTGCTCGTTGAAACCAGGTCGCCTCGCCTTCCAAACAGAAGGCGACAGGAGGGGAAGCCATGAGGCCTAGGTTGAGGTAGGCCAGGAGCACCGGATAGAGAGGAGGGGTGAAGAGAATGGAACCAGGCTGGCCCCTGCAGGACGGAGGGGTGGAGAAACAGTGGGATGTCCTGGGCAGCCCCCCTCAGAGAGAGAGAAAGCCTGTGCCACCTTGAAATTTGATGTAATCTGCTGGCAGCACGAAGGCAGAGGAGAAAGAGAAGGGGGGGGGGGGAAGGTGCCCAGCTGTGGGAGTCCCAGGCAGGCCGCTGTGAGATTTCAGCCATCCTGAGTGCAGCTGAGCCTGAGATTTTAACCCTTTCTTAGACAAAGAAAACCTTGTGAAACACTAATCCTCCTTGATCTGAAAGAGAAGAGCGACAGCCTGGGACCTGAGATGTCAGAAGATGGGAAAGAATCCTAGGTGGGAAGAGATGATGGAGTGGCCTTTGGCTGGACTTTTTCTTGTATAGCCATAGACTGAACCATTTTTCCTGTTACACAGAGACTGCATTTAGGGGGATGCAGTGGTTTGAGCCAAGAGAGTGACCTGCTGTAGTGATTGCCAGGGCAGGAGAGGGAGTGACCTGCTGCAGTGACGTCATGTGCAGGAGTGAAGTGAACAGAGAAAGATGAGGAGGGTGTGGTGGTGCCCTCTGTCTTCAGGGAAGAAGAAGATCTCTGTTCTCAAGACCCTTGGCCCCAGGGGAAGTTAAAATGGGGGGGACTGTTGTCCCAAAATGAGAATTTGTTGTTTCTTGGTACTTGGCAAAGCATCCTTAAAAGGAACCCTATAAGCAGTTTTGGTCCATGGACGGTGGTGAGAGCACTGTACATGGAAGGAGGATGTCACAATGGCAGATGTTTTCTGCCCAGTGCCATGTCATCGAACGGCGCGGGAAGAGCAGCTTTCAATGTGAAAGATCGGCAAGCTTCAATTTATTGATTAAGCATCAGACTTTTATACATTAAGATAATAAGCTAATACATATTCTGTAACCTAAGCAAGTTATTGGTTATTTTGTGCATGTCAGCTCCACCTTTGTGTTTACATTCTTTGAGAGTTAGATTTTCTCCTTCTAATGATGTTTTAATCCCCACATCTCTGCTCAAGGATACACAGCTCATTAGCTGAACTTGTTAGTTTCAAAACTCTTCAGCTACCGGGAGCAGGTCAAAATGACCTCTGGCATGCAGCCATTCCTCTACAGTGCCATGTGTGACATGGAAACATAAGAGGTTTCAACTGTGTTTTCTCTGGAAGACTATAGTACAAGAGAGACTCTCCCTTGATGAACTGAGAATTGATTATCTGAGAGGTGGTAACTTGACTGAGAATCCAAGGTTTTGTCTCACTGTGCTTTGGTGGAAATTGTGTGGGGGGAGGAGGAATGTTTTGGAAGGTTTTCATTCTGAATTTTGTGTGCTCCTTTTATTATAGTGTAAGTTAATAAGTTTTTTTTCTTTATTTCTAAGCTTGAGCCTGCTCTGTTTCTGGTCACATCTCACAGCAGCTATTTGAGAAAAATATATTTTCATGGATGCACTGACACTGCACCAGCACCAACACATGACAATCTGCAAACTTACTGAGGGTGTACTTGATCCTCGCAAACAGATCATTGATAAAGAATCTAGAAGCTTCCCTGGCCAACTCTTAAGGAACTTGGGGGTGTGGGGGTGTCCTGGGTTGACTATATGATGCTTTTATCCCCAATCGTCTTGTTCTGTTTATGATGAATAATAAGTTTTGCACCTTTAAGAGTTGTTCCAGAGAGTGAAGGGTGGAGAGAAGAAGCACACGGTTTGTTTTCAGACACTGCACTCACTCCTTCACATTCCTGCTCCTGGACTGTGTTGTCTGCAGATGAACAGACAGCTGGACAGAGCTCTCCTTTGCTTTTAGTTAGTTTAGCTAGCTAAGGCAAAGAAGTTCCCTGGACTGTGTTTTTTTTTTTTCTCCTTTTTTTTTCCTTTTCTTTGGACCTGTTTAAACCTGCTCTGGACTGAACATCCAGAAGAGCACCGGCAGCTCACACCTGTGGCCCACTGGGCCAGGCCTGGGCCGTGGCATTTCCAGCACTGGAGGGACTGATAAGAGTCTGAGTGAGCTGAACTGCAACCCGGGGAAGGGACTCTCTGAGTTTATCATCTCTTTTGGACCAGCAAGGAGTTTTATTGTTTAATTCTGTTTAGGGTTTATTGTTTAATAAACAGGTTTTTTCCACTTTTCTCCAAGTAGGTATTTTCTCCCCGACCGGTTGGGGGGAGGGGCCGATTGAATCTGCTTTCCTAGAGGAGCCCCTCTGGGGGTTGTCTCCAAAATTTGCCCTGAACCAGGACAGTGGGATAGACTAGATAATTGTTAGTTAAAGGTCCCTTTAACCCAAAGGTCCCTTCTGATCCAAACCATTCTATGGTTCTATGACTTCTTGGGTGTAGATGGCTCAGGGCTGATGATAAAAAAAACATTTTTGACTGTCAAATGTTACTTTGCACTGGTCAGTCCATAAGCTAACAACCAGCTATTTCTTCTCTTCCCATTGTGACACTACTAGAGCATCCTGCTTCTTAGTATGTCACTATAGGACACGAAACAACACGAGCACACACACTGCTGCTGTCAAGGTGAAGAAAAGGGAAGTTTATTTTCTGACTTTAACATTTATAGTTTTCTAAAAGCGACAGTGGATTGGAGGGTGAAAGTGCCACCTCTCCAATGACACTGGACAAACAGTTTATCAAATTTCTCTTCTTCTATAAAGGAATGCAAAACAATAAGTTATTTACAGAAAGTGTGTGAGAAAGTTTGCTACAAGAATGTAAACATCAGAAGGCTTAGAAAATCTTTAAAAATCAAAACAACATTAGTGGAACACCTCTCTTTTAAAATGATGCATTAGTGCTTTTAAAACTGTCTGCAAGTGGGCCAATACAATTGATAGGAAATGTTCCTTAAGAGGTTGAAAGTTATTAGAAGCAAAAAAAAAAAATCCTTTTGCTGATATAGCTTATACCAGAATAAATGTAAAGCAATTTATCTGTTCCTTTTCTAATTTAAGTTACAAGCAACTCAAAATTTATTAGTCAGAGACACCAGATGTTAACACGCAGAACTTGTTCATTCTGTTATAGATGAATAATGTGATGTTTGACTCTCACAATTAAATGGCAAATATTCTGTATATGTTAAGAGAAGTTTTGTAGATGTATAGTTATGTTTTTCCCGCCTTGCATTGTTATCATGGGATGGCCAGGGTAGTCGGGGCATTTGGGAGGGTCAGCTTGTTACTATGACAACACCTGACCTCCAATCAAAATACACCCCATAATACACCCATATTACCAGTAAAGATGTCTGACGGGACTTACAGGCTTGTCCATCACTTGAGACAAGTGAATAAAAGAACAGTGAATCGAAACCCAGTAGTACCTAACCCCTATACACTACTGAGTAATATCCCCCCATCACACCAGTGGTTTAGTGTGATAGAACTAAAAGATGCTTTTTGGGCTTGCCCACTAGCAGCAGAAAGTAGAGATATATTTGCCTTTGAATGGGAGGACCCCAATTCTAGGAGGAAGTAACAGCTTTGGTGGACAAGGTTACCCCAAGGGTTTTTCGAATCCCCAAACCTATTCAGTCAAGCACTAGAAGTACTACAACTTTTCTCCATCAAACCTGAGATAAAACTCATCCAATATGTAGATTATTTGCTTCTCTCAGGACAGGAAGAAAAAGAAGTTTGGGAATCTACCATAGCGTTGTTAAATTTTCTGGGGGACCAAGGACTTCAGGTATTCAAAAGGGAAACTCCAATTTTTAGAGTGCAAAGTAAAGTACCTAGGACATGATTTGTCAAGGGAGCAGGTGACTGAACTGGGAGAGAATTACGGGGATAGTCTCACTCCCGCAGCCAAAAACTAAGAGAGAAGTTACAAGGTTTCTAGGCTTGTTGGGATATCGTAGGCTATGGATTGAAGGATACATGCAAGCCATCAAGTTCTTGTATGAAAAAGTTAGTAGAAGAAGAGATTAGGTGGGAAAAAGTCGATGAACAAAAGTTTGAAGCTTTAAAGCAAAAATTAGTCAGTGCACCAGCACTGAGCCTTCCTGCCTTAGACAAACCTTTCTATCTGATTGTCGATATAGAAAAAGGGGTAGCACATGGAATACTAGCCCAGGACTGGGGACAATCCAGGAAAACAGTGGCCTTTTAATCAAAACTGCTAGACCCTGTCAGCCAGGGTTGGCCAACCTGCATTCAGGCAGTGGCAGAGACCACAGTACTCATAGAGGAAAGCAAAAAATTAACCTTTGGGGGAAAATTGAAAATATATACCCCACACTCAGTTAGAAGTATCCTAAGCCAAAAGGCTGAGAAATGGCTCACCGATTCCTGAGTGCTAAAGTATGAAGCCATCTTAATAGATAATGATTTAGAGCTAATCCTGAATAATCAACTCAACCCTGCCCAGTTTTTGTATAGGGAACCAGATGAGGAACTAATACATAATTGCCTAGAGGTTATAAACTATCAAACTAAAATAAGAGAGGACCTAACAGATCAACCACTCCAAAGAGGGAAATGATTGTACATTGATGGATCTTCAAGGGTAATCCAGGGGTACCGGGTGTCAGGGTACGCTATAGTAGATGAAGAGTTAGTAGCCATAGAAAAGGGAAAGTTACCTTCCAACTGGTCAGCCCAAGAATGTGAGTTATATGCCCTAAAACAAGCTCTGGAAATATTAACACAGAAAAGAGGATCAATATATACAGACTGAAAATATGCTTTTGGAGTAGTGCATACCTTTGGAAAAATTTGGGAAGAGAGGGGGCTATTAAATTCAAAGGGAAAGGAACTGGTTCACTAAAAACTTATTTTAGAAGTGTTAGAAACCTTACAGTTACCAGAGGAAGTGGCAGTGGTATATGTTAAAGGACATAAAAAAGGGGTGATTCTAGAGGCACGAGGGAACAATTTATCAGATTTAGAAGCTAAAAATGCATCTGAATCAGGGACAGAAAAACTAATGATGGTATTAACCCCCATGAGAGAAATGCAAGAAGTTTCTGTATTCATTGGGACAAAAGAGGAAGAATTCCTTAAAATAGGAGCCAAGAAAGATAATGAAGGGAAGTGGAGATCAGCAGATGGGAGGCAAATGTTGAATAAAGGCCTTGCCAAGAAAATGCTAGAAGGCATACATGGTAGAACATATTGGGGTACTCAAACGCTAAGTGATCAATTTCTGAGGGACTGAGGCTGCATAGGAATTTTCAGAATATCTAAACAAGTAACTGAACAGTGTGTGATATGTCAACAAGTCAATAAGAAAGTCATGAGGAAAACACCCAGAAGAGGGCGAGAACTAGCTTTATGGCCCTTTCAAAACATCCAAGTAGACTTTACTGAGCTTCCCTGGGTACAATGGTGGAAATTTTTGCTAGTGATAGTAGATCACTTGACTCATTGGGTATAGGCGGTCCCCACTGTTAAAGCCAATACCAATGTCATGAGTAAAACACTCCTAGAATCAATCATTCCCCGATATTGGATGGTAAACAGGATTGATTCAGACCAAGGAACTAATTTCACATTGAAGATATTGCAGAAAGTTGTTCAAGCCCTGGGAGTAAAATGGGAGTTACACACCCCGTGGCATCCACAGAGTTCTGGTCATGTGGAGAGGATGAATCAAACTCTTAAAAGAACTCTAGTTAAGCTGATAATTGAAATCCAGATGTCATGGATCAAATGTCTCCCTTTAGCCTTGTTAAGAATTAGAACCCAAACCCTGGTCAGATCTGGGGGTCTCACCCTATGAAATGATGTTTGGGTTACCCTTCTTGACCTCACCCCAGAAGGTTACCACCTATGAGGAAGGGGAAACCAATGCCAAGAAATATGTTATGTCTACAGCACAAACCTTAGAAGGGTTAAGACATAAAGAGGCAATTCCTCAAACTACCACCCTGGATTTCAGAATCCATAATATTGATTCTGGGGATTGGGTAATGATCAAGTCATGGAGAGATCAGTCTCTAACTCCCCCCAGTGGGAAGGTCCCTTTCAGGTACTGCTCACCACCGAATTGGCTGTGTGAACTGCAGAGCGGGGATGGACTCAGGCCAACAGAGATAAAGGCCCAGTAGAAGAACCCAAAGAATGGACTATAACATCCAGACCGGGTGAGACAAGATTGACTCTCAAGCATAGACCAAGAGACAACCAGAGAAACAACAAGATGCCCAATAAGTAGAGTCAAGCTTCCACCAGCCAGCTTGAGAACTGTTTTCCTGTTTTAATGGGTGAGAATTACAAGCATCTGTTGAAGGGAAGTACACAAGGGACCGTAAGAAGTAACGGGGCAGCTTCCTTAAGAACCACAAGTAAAGTAAGACAAGGAATGGAGGGCAAGACCGGGTTGGCCCCTTTGTTTACCACCAAGAAGATTCCATAGCCCTGCTGCGGGTAGCAACCCTGTAGGCATGGTAAGGTAGGGGCAAAAAAAGGCTATACTAGACCTCTATTATTCCTCAATTGTCTTTTAATACAAAAGGGACTAGAGGGCAAGACCAAGTTAGCCTCTGTACTTGCCACTAAGATCAAACCGACTATGGGTAGCAACCCCATAGGCATGGTAATGGGAGTCAAAGTCATACCGGACCTCTGTGATGCCCTTTTGGCCATTTCAAATAAGTGTGCCTAGGGAAAACCTGAGATTTTTTTTCTCTGGTTCCCACTGTCCTTACCCACATCAACAGATGCTAGTATGACTCATTCAAGAGAGAAAAATATTTTTGAGTTAATTGTTTGAGCCAGGTGACTTATAGAAAAGGAAAAGGGGGGGTTTTGTTATAGATGAGTAATGCAATGGTTGATTCTCACAATTAAAGGGCAAATATTAGGTATATGTTAAGAGAAGTTTTGTAGATGTATAGTTATGTTTCTCCCCCCTTGCACTGTTATCATGGGATGGCCTGGGTAGTTGGGGCATTTGAGAGGGTCGGCTTGTTACTATGACAACACCTGGCCTCCAATCAAGATGTAAGAAAGTGATCTCCACCACTGGACAGCGAAGAAAGAGTTGATTGACAAGACTTTGGGATGGGCTAAAGGGTTAAAAGGCAGAACATCCATTGTGTGAATGAGCACATGGTGATAAAATCCTTTGCTCCCAGAGCTGTAATATTTTCTCTATTCAGTCTTCTATTGTATTTTTAATAAGGTTTTAATAAACCTTCTACATTTTTTGAAAGTGAGTATCATTTCTCACAATTCTGGGATGGCTAATTAGCTCAGCTGCAGTGATAGAGACTTTTAAACATCCTTGCACCATGTTGCACAGCGCCTCTTGCAGTGCTTACATAGCATCTGCCTTTATCAGCTGGATTTTTATAGGCCTAGTGGAATCTCAACCAACCCTTACTCCATGTAAAATTCGTGCCTGGTGGGCTGTTCGGGTCCAATCGGGCTAGCTATGGACCCCAGCCCACACGATCTTACATAGGACGAAAGGCAACAGACGAAAAGCACTCTTATCCACGTGGGGACATAGTCCTATTTTATTTCCTTGATAGGAGACTCCAGATCATCCAGGTGACCCCCCAGGCAGAAAAAGAAGAGAGCGATGCCTCATGGTAGGAGACTTTTAAACCCAGGGGAATGAGGGGCAGAGGAAGAGGACCACAGCCAATGGGATACAAGTGAGGAGGGGGCAAGGGGAGGAGTAAACAAACCATCACCACTAGGGCCTTTGGGGGGGGGAGGGAGGGGGAAGACCATGTGATATAAGAGGGGAATCCCATGAGGATACAAACATACTATTCTGTGCAATAATACAGAACCCAGTGCAAAACAATTAAATAACTATTTAGTGCAATACAACAACTCCAGATAATATCAATGTTTCTGTAATTGATTGGTAATGAATAGCATTGTTAAGTAGAAGCTTGGATATTGTACCGTTTGCTGCTTTCCTGCAAACTTTGTCTTAGGATAAATTACAAGCATTTTTAGCCTGTGATATTTTAGGAGAATGTTTTGAATAGCATGTCCATGGTATTTGCCAACTCTGGTTAAATGTCAGTCATCTGCTTTCAATTATAAAAGGGCTGTTTGTAGATGCAGCAACTGGCCATTGCAGGAACAAATCAGTGAGCTTGAAAGACCTTGGGGAACTACATGCTGGTCAGCCTCCCGTCAGCTCTGTGAAGCTGATAGAACAAATAGTATTGAAAACCATTTCCAAACATATTGAGGACAAGAAGGTGATTTGTAGTAGTGAGCATAGATTTACACCGAGGAAGTAATGTCTGACTGCCCTGATCACTTTCTTCTATGAAATGATGGCTTTGGTAGATGGGGAGGGGATGTTGTTCACTTTGACTTTAGCAAGGCTTTCAATGGTGTTTCCTATAACAGCCTCATAGACAAAATTGATGAATTACAGATGTGGTGGTTTGACCTTGGCTGCATGCCAGACGCCCACCAAAGCCATTCTACAACTCCCCTTCTCATCTGGACAGGGGAGAGAAAATATAACAAGATGCTCACGGCTTGAGATAAGGACAGGGAGAGATCACTCACCAATTACTGTCACTGGCAAAACAGACTTGATTTAGGGAAATTAACTGAATTTATTATTAATAACAGAGTAGAATAACGAGAAATTCAAAAACCAGTCTTAAAAACACCTTCCTCCCACCCCTCCCTTCTTCCCAGGCTCAACTTCACTCACTATTTTTTTTTACCTTCTCCTCGAGAAGCACAGGGGGATGGGAAACACAGGTTATGGTCAGTTCATCACATGTTGTCTCTGCTGCTCCTTCCTCCTCATACTCTTCTCCTGCTCCAGTATGTCTTGGGAATGTGTTTTTATTCCATAACATTTTTGTTTTGTGTCCGGGGTGGTCACTGTCCGCCCCCCCTCCCCGGCTCTAGGAGTATGGGATGGGTGGAGGGGAGGGACAGTTTTCTCTTCGGGTGGGGTGATCAGCTTGTGGGCCACATAGTATGGTGTCTCTGACTGGAGATACTGTTGCCTTGTACATTTTGCCTGTTTCTTTTTGTTGTTTTTTTCCTTCAACACTGACTGGACTTACTGGCTTGCTTCTCTGCTGCTTTGGAGCCCAGAGCCAGTGTGTGCCATGCTGGAACCTGGGAGCACCCCAGAATTCACAGAATGACTAGGTTGGAAGAGACCTTCAAGATCATTGAGTCTAACCCATGCCCTAACACCTCAACCTAACCATGGCCCCGAATGCCCGCTCCCCTGCCGGGGGCCGCCCCCTCTGCGCAGCCTGACCCAGGGACCAGCCATCCCTGGTGAGCTATCCAAGGGAGAGACTCCCTGCCCAGCCTCACTGTTCTCTGCTACTGCTTCAGGGCTTCTTTAATACACTGTAACCCAACACATGGACAGCCCGTAGCTTTTGGGCATGGCTCCGGAGTTTCTGCCACCTTTTGTTTGCTACTCCTGGTTGTGCCTGACTCTGCCATTCCAGCTGCTGCTCCGAGGTTCCTGCTACAGCCCATTTTGCCACCTGGAGGTGAGACAGAGTAGAAATTCTCCAGAGTAGAAATCCATTTTGATTTAGGTGAAATGTACATCTTTGAGTTAAGTCTGTAGTTTGAAAACATAGCTATTTAGTCTGACTGCCTGTTCTTGTAAAAGCCTAGGCTCAGAGAAACTGCTTCAGTGAAAGACAGAGATAAGGGGGGGGGAGACAGAGGATGATAAAGAGAGACAGAGAGACTGCTGTGAGAGCAGGTCAACCTGACCTAGGAATTCTTTCTGATAAAGAAGAACTAGCAGCAAATGTCACATGAAATTTGTAAAAATGAATATGTATGAACCTATTATGAAATTGCATGCATATGGATTTGAGAGGGGGATAAAAAGGGACCTGGAGTTCCCAGAGGTATGCATGTCTTTTAAGGAGAGTAATCTCCACATGCATCCGGTGCTGTAATAAACATACCGGCTTTACAACTTTCACAAAAGTTGTGGAGTTTTGTTTATCTCCGCAAAACAGAGGGGCACTGAGATCGGCTGCCCCTGTGAGGTTGTATAGGAAGCCCCTTTTGCATCTCTTCAGTCTGCACATCCGCCATTGCCCACGTGGAGAGAGGCGGCTGAGCTTGCACCACAGCGCCCCCTGCAGCTGTGGGGGGAATCATTGCACCTGCCCTGCCCAGCCTGGAGCCACCAATGCCCCTGCCGGATGTGACCACAATTGCACTGAAGGGGAAGTGCCTGCAGCCAAGAGAAGGCTGCTATTCGGTTCGTGGTTTTGTTTGTTGTTGCTGCTGTTGTGGTTTGTTTGCCTTGTTATACATATACATACTAGTAAAAAACTGTTCTTCCTTTTTCCCATATCTTTGCCTGAAAGCCCCTTAATTTCAAAGTTATAATAATTTGGAAGTGTCATGGTTTGACACTGGCACAATGCCAGTGCGCCCATGAAAAATACCTCTTCCCTGGTGTCTGCTGTGAGATGGGGCCAGGAATAAGCAAAGCAGGCTTCTAGCTTAAGAATAGAGGGAACAAAAAGCTTATTAACTAAACTACAAAAGACAGGAACACACACAGACACACACACACACACAGGAACAATGAAAACTTCACCAAAGCATTTCCTCCTCCCCCTACCAGATTCTCCCAATACATCTCTCAAAGTTCACTCTCAGTCCATCATCACTCTGTAAATACTCAATTCTCAGTCCATCAAGAGGAGAAGTCCTTCTTGGGCCATGGTGACCTCTTCCTTTTCATGTCCAGTGCTCTCACCACATGAACATGGACCAGAGCTGCTTCGAGGGTTGTCCTTTTTAAGGGTGCTTTGTCTCCTTCCCAAAAAGGCACAGTCTCACCTTCGGGACATCCTTTGTCCCCCCCATATTTCTCTACCCCCTGGGGCTGGGGGGTCTCCAACACTGAACCCTCTCGGTCCTGAGCCATCCCCTCCCCCTGGATGCAGCCTCTGTGTCACAAGGAAGCATGGTTCTGTCCATGGCTGACAAAAAGCATCCAGCAACAGCCACTTCTCATCTCTTGGCCATCTAGGGTTCTCTCACAACCCAGCTTCGCATCACACTTGCCCACTTCCTGCTCTAGAAAAGGTCAATGCTCTGCAAGATTTTCATTGTCCAAACAGGGGTTAAAAAAAAAACCTCTTACAAGCGGCCAGACTTCTCCGTGCTACCCCCCCCCATCCTCCACAAGCCGGGCATGCCGCCAACTTCAAGGCCTTCAAGGCCACAGCCCCATGCCCCGAGCGCCGGCTTCTCTCTGTCATCTCCTGGGGGGGGGAGGGCTGCCCAAATCCTCTCAGGGCTTCTCTCTCTCTCTATCTCTCCTGGGAGAGCTGCCCAATGCCTCCTGGTGCCCCCACCACCCTTCCATCTTGAGGGGTCAGGCCTACCTCTGCCGGGCCGCATGGCTTCCCCTCCCCCTGCCCAGCCGACAGAGCTGGGCAGGGGAAGGTCTGACCTGTCTCCCAGCCGGAACCCAAAGAGAAAGTTCCCAGGGGACAGCTCTGCTTTTAACCCCTGTGTTCTCAGAAGCGTATCCAAATACCTCACTGGTCAAAACAGGTGCCAATTTCAGACTGTGAACACCTATTGGCCTCTGGCCACTCCATTCCCAGAAAACCTATTTCCTGTAAACCCACGCCAGGAAGGAAGGGGGTCACATTTTCTATTCCAAGGCAGGTTCTTGCCTTCCTTGGCAGACACCTGTCTTTCAAACCAAAACACAGTGTGTGGTCACTCCCATGGGAGACAGTCTTCCATGAACTTCTCCAACATGGGTCCTTCCCATGAGCTACAGTCCTTCATGAACTGCTTCAGCATGGGTCCTTTCCATGGGATGCAGTCTTTCAGGAACAGGCTGCTCCAACGTGGGTCCCCCATGGGGTCAGATGTCCTGCCAGCAAACCTTTTCCCAGTGTAGGCTTCTTTCTCCACAGGATCACAAGGTCCTGCCAGGACCCTGCTCCAACAGACTTCCCATGGGGTCATAGCCTCCTTTGGGCGCATCCACCTGTTCTGGTGTGGGGTCCTCCATGGGCTGCAGGTGGATATCTCCTCCACCTTGGACCTCCATGGACTGCAGGGGGACATCTCTGCTCTGGCACCTGGAGCACCTCCTCCCCCTCCTTCTTCACTGACCTTGGTGTCTGCAGAGCTTTTTCTCTCACTTATTTTCACTCCTCTCTTTTCTGGTTGCTGTTGTGCAGCAGTTTTTTTCCCTTCTTAAATATATTATCCCAGATGCACTACCACTGTTGCTGATTATCTCAACCTTGGCCACTGGTGGATCCAAGTTGGAGCCAACTGGCATTGGCTCTTTTAGACATGGAAGCTTCTAGTAGCTTCTCACAGAAGCCACCTCTGTAATCCCCACTACCAAAACTGTCATGAAAACCCAATACAACAGACTAGGTGTATGGACAGTGAGGTGGGTTGAAAACTGGCTGAACTGTTGGGTTCAAGGGGTTGTGATCAGTGGCACAGAGTCTAGCTGGAGACCAGTCACTGGTGGTGTACTCTAGAGTTTGGTCCTGCCACTAGTGCTGTTGAATATCTTTATGACTTGGACAGTGGAGCAGCATTGCCTCAGAAAGTTCACAGATAACATAAACCCATAAGGAGTAGTTGATGCACTAGATGATTATGGTGCCATTCAGAAGGACCTTAACAGGCTGGAGGAATGGGATAACAGGAATCTCATGAAGTTCAACAAAGGAAAATATAAAGTTATACACCTGGGAAGGAATACCCCCATATGCCAGTGTGGGCTGGATCCAACCATCTGGAAAGCAGCTTGGCAGAGAAGGACCTGGAAGTCCTGGTGGACAATGGAACATGAGACAGCCATGTGCCCTTGCAGCAAAGGCCAAAAACATCCTGGGCTGTATTAGGAAGACTGCTGCTAGCAGATTGAGGGAGGTGATCCTTCCCCTCCTCTCACCATTTTGGCACTGGTGAGACACATCTGGAGCACTGTGTCCTCTTCTGGGTTCCACAATACAAGAAAGACATGGGCATACTGGAGGAAGTCCAGTGAAGTGTCACTGAGATGATTAAGGGACTGAAGAACCTGACATACAGGTACAGGCTGAAAGCGAGAATTGTTTATCCTGGAGAAGAGAAGGCTCAGGGGGTTCTTATGAGTCCTTTATCTCATGGCAGCGACTAAAGAAGATGAAACCAGACTCAGTGTTACCCAGTGATGACCCACAAATTGAAAAACAGAAAACTGAATTTAAACATAAAACTTTTCTTACTGTGAGAGTGGTTAAACACTGGCATGGGATGCCCACAGAGGTTATGGCGTTTATATCCTTGGAGATATTCAAAACTTGACTGGACATGGTCCTGGGCAGCTTGCCCTAGTTGACCCTACTTTGAGCAGGGCATTGGACCAGGTGATTTCCAAAGGTCCCTTTCAACCTCAACTATTCTGTCATGCGGAAAATACAGGAACCAAGCATTAGGGGACTTGACTTCTCTGACTATTTCTTATTCCAAGAGTATGTTAGTAAATTGAGAAAGGTGACAGGAAAATCCATGTCATATGAGCCAGATTTTCCCCTGTAGTCACTTTCTATTGCTCTGTGCAGAATATTGAAGCTCTGGATGTTTCTCTTCCCCTAAGCTAAGTGGAGAAGCCTGGGTACAGGACTAAAAGTTTTCCCCAAAACTGTTTCAATAATAAGCAGACGGGACTCAGTTTCTTCATGCAGAAAAGCTGAATCTTTATTGCATAGCTCATATTTTTATAGGATTATCAGAAACCACCGTGTTAGATCTAATTGGTAGACAATACACTGACACTCAGTTCATTGGTCAGTAAATGGCATTTTGCATGTGTCACCCTGTTCTTCTAAGTTCTTCTAAGTTCTTCTAAGCCTTCTGATGTTTACATTTTTGTAATGGAGTTTCTCACACACTTTTCTGTAAATAATGATTGTTTTGCATTCCTTTCTGGAGGAGGAGAAATTTGATGGACTGTTGGTTTGACCAGTGTGGCTGGAGAGGTGGCAATTTCATCCTCCAATCCATGGTCACTTTTGAAAGTCTATAAATATTGGAGTCAGAAATAAACTACCCTTTTTTGCCTTGGACGTTTCGGCTTGTGCGTGTTGTTCATTTTGTGTCCCATTGCGACATGCATGTCCATCAAATTTTTCTATTTCTAGATTGTTTACATATTTTCTTCACTGATTCTCATGGGACAGATTTCTTGGTTTTGCAGGTGCGACTTATTTTCAATCACAATAATAGATTGTTATGCAAACTGACTTTCATTCTTATGATTTTTTCACATGGGAAGTTACAAGCTAGCTGCTCACTTAGCCAGAGTAGCAGGGCCTAAACCATATTTTTACAAGGCCTTTCTTTTGTAAGGTATTACCTATATGCAACACAAAACCAAATGCACTCAAAGTACAACAGCAGCAGTCTACTGTATATGCACCAATATCAGAGTCATAGAATGGTTTGGATTGGTAAGGACCTCAAAGGTCATCTAGTTCCAACCCCCCTGTTATGAACCGGTTTAAACACAGAAGAGTAAGGAAAACGAAGCCTTAGTGAATAAAATGGATGAAACTGAGAAAGGTTCAAAATATACCCAAAAAACATGATTAAAACCAAATGAGGTTAGATGTTGGTGCCAAAAAACTTGATATATTTTATTTAATACTAAAGAAGGCGAAAGAAAGAAAGAAAGAAAGAAAGAAAGAAAGAAAGAAAGAAAGAAAGAAAGAAAGAAAGAAAGAAAGAAAGAAAGAAAGAAAGAAAGAAAGAAAGAAAGAAAGAAAGAAAGAAAAGAAAGAAAGAAAGAAAGAAAGAAAAAGAGGTGTGCATGGGGGGTAGGGGGACAGGGGGAGAGTGACAGGGGTTAGGTAGAAGCATATCACCCTTCCAAAGGTCCCAACAATGTCTTGTTGCTCCCCTCCATCTAGTCTTCTTGGTGGTGAGAGTCCCCCGCCACCCCGCTGCCGCAAAATATAGAAGCCAATGGATTAATATACATTTGGGCCAGGTGGGAACACCCAGGTGCTTCCCCTGGGGAGGCCAAGCTTGACACTGTCCCTTGCAACACTGTGGATCTGTTGCATCATGCTGCAGTGCTCTGGTGCAGGGTCTGGGGACCTTTTTGGGAGGGTGTTTGATGGGCCATGACACCCCCTCTGCTGTCCTTGACATGGATGCAGCTTTTACCAGGGTGAAGGGGCCCCATAGCTGAGCTCCTTTGCACAGTGGAGGATGGGCCTTCACTGCCACAACCAGAGGCTTTTTCACTACACACCCAAAGCCCCTCTCCCTTCCATCCTTTGGTGCGAGGGTCTGTGGGAACCTGGCAGGTCATAGCCCTGGGGCTGTGGTCTCCATCCCAAAGGTACTAAGCTTGATCCCTCTGTGAATGTATTCTTCTCCTCCTGAGTTACTTTATCTTATCTCCATCAACAAGTAGTGCAGGGCCCTATTCAGGGTTTTGGTGTTTTTCTCTGCAGCTTTTGTACAGTTTTGCTATAATAGGCAAAAGTCCTTCATGAAGATGTTTAAGCCATAAATGATAACATTTCAGTTTCCGACACCCCCTGTCATGGGCAGGGACACCTTCCACTAGACCAGGTTGCTCCACACCCTGTCCAACCTGGCCTGAGCACTTTCAGGGATGGGGTATTGTCATGGTTTTGTATGAGAGACATTTAGGGAAGTGTGAAAAATGCGTATTTTATGATTGGCTTTTTGCAAATATTAAAATGAATATGTGTTGTGTTAGAAAGTAATGCTGTATTAATTCTCTTAAGTAGTGTGTTAAATATAGTTTTAGGTTATAAAAAATGTTAAAATAGAAACTATGCTATGTAGGATACTTTTTTAAAGAAAGGACTTGCAGCGAGATAGCAGCCACAGGACACCTAAATCTTTCAGAGAAAAAGAATTTATTGCTCTCTTATCAGAAGAAATTAACTTCTTCCCGCCTTGAAGGCGCCGTTAGGATTCAGAGGAAGAAGCTGACGATGATCAGACAGAATCCTGTATTTGAATGGAATTTACGCATCATGTATGAGATGTATGAATATGCAACAGGCTATTGTTTTTAAGGGTTAATCCTTTGTTAACAGGGGTCCTTTTTCGGGCTTATGCTGCCCAGAAAAAGGTACCCGGAAGTCCGTAACTCTTTGTTTATATTGTCTCATATTGTCCTCATTCAAATTGTCCAAATTATTATTACTCTAATTGTATTACTATTTTTATAACCATTTTATTTTATTAAACTTTTAAAATTTTAAAAACAAGCGATTGGCGTTTTTCACAGGAAGTGATGCAAAGCTTCCAGCCACTAGAAAGCTGGACACGCCTCTGTGAAAAACACATGTTAAACACGAAAGAATCCCAGGAACTTCCTCTTTTGCTTCCCGCCTGGGGACAGGTAACACAGCCTGCCAGACCCCCATCTCGCATCCAGGTCGGGCCGGGTGGCCCTGCCGGGGGGGGCACCGACCCCCTCTCCGGGGGATCCGGGGGACTCCGAGCCCTATCCTGGCCGGGCTGGGGCTTCAGCAGCTGCCAGGCAGGAAGGTGGGGGAGGCTGTGGAGCCCTGGCCGGAGCAGGGCTGGCCGTGGCTGTTAAGATCTTGCTGCCAGGTCCCCTCCCCCCAGCACGGCTGAGACCAGAGGCGGCCCTGCAGCCCGTGCAAAATGGTCCTGCGGCTGGAATTGAACGCAGAGAAAACCAAAGACCAACCATGAAGCCGATCCTGACACAGCCCCAGCTGCAGCTCCCTGCCACAAGTTACCGGTGGGTCAGGTGACCATTTGCAGGGCCCAGGTGACATGTTAACCCTTTCAGTGACTTAATCCTCCCTCGCACTAGAAAGGAACAAGATGCAAGCATGTAAAGGAACAACATGAAGACATCGAGGCCAGTGAAGAAGAAGTCAAGTCCCAGATGGGAGGAATGAGGAGATGCCTTGATCTTGGGGCTGAAATCCTCTTGTAAGCTATGGAGAAAAGACTTTTTCCCCTATAATGCATGAAACTATGGGGAGATGAAGGGTTCAAATCGATATTGAGCAAAGGCCTCCATGCTAAAGTAAGCAGATGTTGAAGTAGCTGTAATCCCATGAGAAGTTTGAACAGCGAATTAGAGTAGTCCTGTGCCCCTAGGAGAAGATCTCTGTTCCCAGAGATGATTTTAGAAAGAGATAATGAGAACTTTTGCCTTTGAACAGCTCATCTTTAAAACAATACCCCATAAGTCAACATGGCCCATAAACAAGCTGTGCGAAGGCTTGTGGAAAATGGGAGGGACTTTACGATGGCAGGTTTTCCCGGGTGGCTGTTAGTTGTGGAAATTGAGAGCCACGAGAGAACTGTTTTTTCCTCTTGTGGAGAAGTCTCCATAACATTAATAAGAGGGACTTCTCTCCCTAAGTGAACTGAAGAAAGACTATTTTACAGGTGGTAAACTGACTGGAAATTTTAGGTTTTGTTTCTTTACATTGTCAATGGAAAAGAAAAGGTTGTGGGGGGAGGAGAGGTGTCCTGAAGGGTTTGTTTTGATTCTTATTACTTTTTTCTTTTAGTTACTGTAATAAAATTTTCTTTATATCCTTTTAAAGTTTTGAGTCTGCTCTGCCTTTCTCCTAATCCCACCTCACAGCAGGAAATGAGTGCACTGGTGATTGGCCAGCAATGAAACCCACCACACTCATTGGTGCACTGCCCAGGAAGTCTCAAAATTGGCGAAATCTCAAATTGGTGAACCAAAACTGCTACAGGTATCCACAACTTCTCTAGGCAACTTGTTCCAATGCCTCACCACCCTCACAGTAAAAAATTTCTTCCAAAGATTCCTAAGATCATTACTCCTACAATTTCTTTACTGGAAAAGTCTCTTATGAAGTGGTTTTATCAGAGAACAAAATCAGAAGTTTCTATAGCTGAATAGCTCTCTATTGGCATCCTTGCTGGACTGATTGCTGCATGGTGTCCAGCAGTAGGATGCAGTCTGCCATCATAGCACATGAAGAAATAGATTGTGCTTTCCCAGGTGTTTTTCTTAGTGCTGACCAACTGTTCCTCACCCTCTTGGCTCTGAGACCTCTTTTAGTGCTCATATACATTTAGAAATTAGCCACCATTGCTCCCTAGGTGAATATTTACGTAAAATACAGCAGCTATATGGGGAGGAGTTTTACAGCAACAGTGCCAGTCTGTGTGTCCCCAAAGGCAACCTTAAATCTAGTTACATCCTTTCCAGTTATCTAGAATTTCTGAAATTTCTATTGTAGATGAGTCCATGTGCCTAATGTTCAACATGCACAAGGCACTGAAGTGGGTCTGTAGAGAGAGGAAACCCCTGGAACAGGGAAACTTGATAACACAGGAAAAAAAACACAGGCACCAATTATAGGGGCCGAAAATCTTTCTGCTGAAACTTCAGCATCCCTGGAACACAACCTATGCTTTGTTTATGTTTTTGGCACAAACAGTCCAAGCAACTGTCAATCGGACCTTCTGACTGCAGTTCAGCACTTTAAGGCCTGTGGCTTCTTTCTTACCACTCCCAGCTTGTGGTACACCTTAATGAAGAGGGAATGGTAAGACCCTCTATGTAGGGTGGTACTTTGGAGCAGCTGATCAATAGGTCCCAAATGCCATGTTGACTGCATGGTCCCTTGAGCCTTGCAGGGGGATGAAGCCATCCTGTCATTTGTTTTGCCATATGTGAAGGCTTGGGACAGACTGAGGAGGTTGGGAGACAAAGCACAAAGGTACTTCTTTTTTAATATACTCTGAATTTGCTCGCTTTCAGTGTCTGACAGAACGGACTGCCCTTGTTGAAAGAACAGTTCAAGCACTGAGTTCCTGGCATCCCTTCATTTATTAATCCATTTACTGATCCTTGAAAGAACCTTGAATTGAGAAAGACTATCCTGATCCTCCATTCAGAAGCAGACAGGATGAGTACAGCTATGGCTAGGAAGAACTAACAGAACAGTGTGAAACTATTCCCACAGTACTATCTTGTTTTGGCTTTCTTGTTCTGCCACAGCGGTGCCACCAGCTGGCAAGAGCTGAGATCTCATCACAAAGATCAGGAACAAAATACACCCAAGAAGGGAAGTGATGACATCCAAGCAAACCTGCAGCAGTTGGGCTGGGAGTTGGAGGCAGGCAGCAGTTTGAATGTTGAAAGGGATAATGTCCACTGCCACTGCATTTGTAGCATACGGGAAAAGAAGCTGTCGATAGCAGCAGCATGGAGATGCTGTAGGCTCCAGGCCAAGGAGTACAATAGATCTTGGTTCCACAGCCAGAAATAACAATGGCCACACACATACATGCCAAGCATGGCCAGTGAGAAAACACTGAGGGAATCTGGACTGTTCAGTATAAGAAGTGAAGACCATTGCCATGAAACACTTAAAATCCCTTTCAACAGAAACAGATGAGTTGCCCCACAAACTGCTTCATCTACACAGTGAATAGGAAAGCAAGGGGATCTGCAAGACAGGGGATGGTGAGGCAGAGTGGAAATTTTCCAGAGTAGAAATCCATTTTGGTTTAGGTGAAATGTACATCTTTGAGTTAAGTCTGTAGCTTGCTGTTTAGTCTGACTGCTTGTGCTCACAAAGGGCCTGTGCTTGGAGGGACTGCTTCAGCCAAAGGACAAAAGATAAGGGGGGAGCAGACAGAGCAGGGCAACCTGACCCAGGAGTTCTTTCTGATAAAGAAGAATTAGTGGCAAGTGTCACTGGAATGAATATGTATGAACCTATTGTGAAATTGCATGCATATGTATTTGAGAGGGAGATAAAAGGGGATCTGGAGTTCCCAGAGGTATGCATGTCATTTTAGGGGAATGATTCCCACATGCATCCAGCGCTGTAATAAACATATCGGCTTTACAACTTTCACAAAAGTTGTGGAGTTTGTTTGTTTCCACAAATCAATGGAACAATATAAATGAATGCAAGAATTAGCTGCTGGGGGAAGATTTGGACTCTTTACTGCTGAGATTTAAGCTAGACACACATCTAGCAGGAGCTTGAGGAGTACTGACTGTCTTGATACTTCCTGAGGCCCTCACCCATCCCCAATCCGTTTTGGTCCCACAAGACAGTTGACAGGCCTCACATCATCTGAATGCTGTACTTAATGGATCATACGATGCAACTGGAGAGTTAGCAACCCTGATTGCCAGGGTCTTCTCTATAGCTTAAACTACCTCTTCACCGTCTTCTCATTTTCCTATGAGGTATAGGGGTATAAACAAAAGCATCAGCCTGACAGGGGCCCGGTTCTGTGTTAAAGGGAAGCAGCACCAAGAATAACCCTCTAGGAATAGAGCACAACTCAAGCAGTTCAGATACAGCTTCTGCATTGAGGGGTTGGAACAAGCTCATCCAAATCCATGGCTGTGACATGATGCAAGTCAGGAACCACTACTACCAACACCTTCTATCTTCCTCCCACCATACATCTAACCCATCATCTCCTGCCTGTCTCCAGGGCCATGAGTGCTTCTTTTTTTGCATCTCTCAGTTTTGGTATAAGGCCAGTAGGATGACAGGATAACATTCACATGCTTTTTAGACTCTCCTCTGTAATGCCTACTACAATACTACAGAGCAGATATGGCAAATCAAGACACATGGTCTCCTATAGCTTGCATACAAAGCTGCAGTTTGTCCATAACCATGGAAATTAGCACCGCGGGGTGAAGTCAAGTGTGAAGAAGATGGGGATGCAGAAGTTGCTTTTAGGCACATGATTTTAACCTTCAACATAAAGCTTCGATGTTTTATGGACATTCCTCCTCTCCAAAAAATAACCTTCCCAATTCAAGGCAGACAAGAGGAGACAGGGAAATAGGACAGTTGGACAGAGGCCTCACTCTCCAATGCAATTAAAATATGGTGAAAGATCTAGTGCAACAGCTGCATTTTCAGTACATAAGGTCTCCCTAAAACCCTTAGTCCTAGACCTAACTGTCCACCTATAGGTATCTGTGCTGTACAACATTTTTTAGAAAAAATAACATGGTTAAAAGGAAACTCTTGCCTCAGAACAAATTAGGTACCAGAAGAAGAGAACAGAAAGGACATGCTTTGAAGAGTGTAACAGTCCCAACTCTGCCATTAGATACATTTACTATAGAAGCAAGGAGTGTTATTGCAGCTATACAGAGAACAGGACTGATGTATAAGCTATGAAAAACAGGAATATGTTGAGAACGTACCCTTGGGATATCAATCCACTCAATGGTGAAGGAAAACCAACAGTTTACTTTGTTTCCTTTGAATCCGTCATGTCAACACAGAACCTGGACTGTTACAAGGAGAAACCCCACTGCCCTGGTTTTACTTGCAGTGGGATAATTACAAAATAAAGGAAACCATCAGCCAAGCCAACAAACTATACAAATACATTTTATTTAGAGATACATATAGTAAGATGCACAAATACTTTTTGTTCACCAATTTTCAGATCACGCAACCTCAAGTAGTATAAAAAACCAAACTGCAGTTAATTACAATTATCTATGTAACAGGGCAGCAGTAAAAGACCTGTATGCCAGACTACAGCATGTTTAACAATACTCAGATGAGAATGTACAGATCTAGGTATTTAAAAAGAAGGTGGGGCATTGCCACATACACTAACATGCTTTTTCAAAGAGCAACATCTTTCTGGTATGTGAACACAGTAAATTGGTTAATGCAAGATGGAAAATTAGGCTCTTAATAGATACATAGAATCATAGTATGTTATGGGGTTGGGATGGACCTTAAAAATAATATTGTCTCAACCCCCCTGCCATAGGCAAGGATACCTCCCACTAGACCAGGCTGCTTAAGGCCTTATCCAACCTGGCTTTGAACACTGCCAGGATTTGGGCATCCACAACCTCTCTGGGCCACCTGTTCCAGTATCTCACCACCCTCACAGTAAAAAAATTCTTCCTAATATCTAGCCTAAATTTCCTAATTTCTTTCAATTTTTACCCATTACTACTTGTCCTGTCTGCAGTTCCTGATGAGGAGTCCCTCTCAATCATCCCTGTAGCCCCTTCAGATACTGGAAGGTTGCTAAGAGATCTCCACGCAACCTTCTCTTCTCCAGGTTGAACAGCCCCAACTTTCTCAGCCTGTCTTGGTAGGGGAGGTGCTCCAGTTCTCTTATCAATTTTATGGCCCTCCTCTGGACTTGCTCCAACAGTTCCATGTCCTTTTTATGTTGGGGACTGTGACAGTTGTTGGTCACAAGGGTTCTTGGGTGAAGGAAGAGACGAGATCTTTGACTCCATTATCAGAAGGCTTGATTTATTATTTTATGATATATACATCTATTATAACTATACTAAAAGAAAAAGAAAGGAAAAGTTTCCAGAAGCTGCTAGCTACCTAAGAATAGAAAGTAAAGAATGATAACAAACGCAGCTGGCTCCGCAGAGAGCGAGAGCCAGCTCTGCCGTGAGTGGTCACTGAACCAAAACATCCACCCGAGACCAATCACGGATCACCCTGTTACATTCCACAGCAGCGATAACTTATTGTTTATGTCTGGTGCTGAGGCCACAGCTTCTCAGAAGGAAAAATCCTAAAGAAAGATTTTTCACAAAATGTCTGCGACATGTCACCCTTCTTTATTTAATTAAATTAAAAAGAAAAGTGTTTGTAATTTTCTCTGCTGAGCCCATGCAGAGGAAAGAACAAACACCTGACAGGTTATCTGTTGCCAATCAAATTCAGTCATGTGCTCCTCTGGAATGAACAGGGAATTTCTTCACCTGTAAACTATAAAATTCTATGATATCACTAAAACAATCTTACAACATAAGAAAATGCGAAAACAATGCAAAACAAAGTCCAAGTCCCAACAGCTGAGTTTCAGGAAAAGTCCATGGCCTGAAGATGTTCTTCTTTGCCATCTCGGAAAGTCCCTTTTGGTCCTAAAACAGGCTTGCTGCAGAGAAATCCATCAATAGTTATCAAAAGTCCATTGACAGTCATCGACAGTCATCAAACAGTTTCAAACAATTTTTAGAAAATTTCTGGAATGTCTTAGACACAGCCCTGTTTTGCAGAGATAGAAGAAAAACTCCACAGCTTCTGTGAAAGTTGTGAAGCCGGTATGTTTATTACAGCGCTGGACGCATGTGGGAATCATTCCCCTAAAATGACATGCGTACCTCTGGGAACTCCAGACTTCTTTTTATCCCCCTTACAAATGCATATGCATACAATTTCACAATAGGCTCATACATATTCATTTTACAAGTTTCGCAGTGACTTTTGCTGTTAGATTCTTCTTTATCAGAAGGAATTTCTTGTGTCCTTGTTCTGTTCTGCAGCGTCTCTGTTTTTCTTTTCGCTGTCTTCTTTATCTTCTTGTCTTTTACTGAAGCAGCTTTTCCCTTTGGCCTTGGCTTTACACAGAAAGGCACTTTTCACCCTTTTTTACTCTGGGGGTTTTTACTATGCCTCATTTCCCCCCTTTCCTAGAAAATAAGTAAATTCTTTTACTTCATGCAAACCCCTATGGTAATAAGTGTCCCTCAATGCTTTACCATGTACATTTGATAAGGAGGTTAACACTGCCACTTGCCATAGTATCTTATAATTCCAAATTAGCAATACAGTAGATAATCCTAAACTTATTCCAACTAATATTAACAAAACTACAATGGGATGACATAACTTATTAGGATTCTCTCTGCAGTTGGTGACCATTGAAAGATCACATCTCACCAGTGATGATCTGCATTTTGTTTTATTCTCTGTAGAATTCGGGTTATTTCTTTTGTATCATGTTGGACAGTAATTAGGGTCTTCTTTCCACCTTCTTGGATCTCTTTCAAGATCTCCAGTAGGTCCTGATGCTTAATTAATTGTCTTACTAATGTAAGGTTCATCCCAACAGGGGTAGGTGATAACTTGTGATACATTGTATAGTTGGTTTTAATCAACTGGTGAGATGTCACAGGGGCTAAGTACGAAAAATCACACCCGATAATCTTAGCAAAATTACAAATACAGAAATTAGAATGATTTCTTACTAGACAAAGTAACATCATTGCTATCAATTTTTACAGTAGTACAGGCAGTTCTCAAGCAGACCCATCCTCTTCCAGTATATACAAGCACAGTTTTCTGGTCAGTGACTGGGTGAACTTCGAAGTGGCAGATACTCTGTTCAGTGTCTAAGCACACATCCTGGGCATTAATAGTATTGCTTTCACAAATGAATCCCAGCTGTTCTCTGGTAATGCAGGATTCCAAGTTTATCTTTCGTGCCCACACACTATGTTCTGAAGGGTAGAGTATTGTTTTTTTCATGGTTTAATCCTAGTGCAATGATGGGATGGATAACATAAACAGTGGCATTACGTATGGTAAGCACAAAGGCAGTGGCCACATTAGAAGCAGGATCATAGGTGAAATTTACCATAGTCCACCAGAATTGAAACTTCTTTCAAAATCAATCACATTATCCCAGACAATTTTCCGAATTTCAGCTGGAAAATTACTTTTACCCCCTTCCCGTATGATCAGAGCTGCTGTTGCCTGCATCCATAACTGTGCTTGTATACAACTGAAAGCTAAAGATACATTATCTTGAACTGTACTAAGTGCTTCTACTATTAACTTGTGGTCTTGGTCCCTGGCCTTTCCTCACTCTGGCAGTACTCTTGAAATCTGCCACTGGCTAGTTCCAAATGCTAGAGATGACTGTAAGGGCTGCTTCAATTTTATTAGGCCACTTGCTGCAGTTGTCAGCTTATTCATCAGTATTTCTGAACCAATTCCATTTAAAACTCCTAATCCTGTCTCTAATATCCCAGTTAGATCCTTTTTATCCTGCTCCTGAGATATACCTGTCTTTGTAACCACGTTGTCCAGCTTTCAAAGGATGTTTGTAGGAGGGAGGAGCAGTCTGGCTGGATTTTTGAGATGTTAATTTGTATGAGTAACTCAACACGTTTCAGAGACCATTCTGGATTGAACAATAGTTGTTGTTCACCTACATTCAGGCCATCACAAACTTCCTGGTGTTCGTATACACCAGGAGAGGTTGAAACACTAATTTCATCTGGTCTCTCATAAGCTGTCCCCTTGATGACCCGGCACCCTACTTTGATTTCCTCTCCTCTGATCCCCTGAAGTGTCCACAGTTCCTGTTCTTGCCATTCCTGCTTCTCATACACCTGATTCTCGTGGATTACTACAGTAGATATGTTTAAATCTTTCATCCCGGAAAGTTCTCCCATGGATCCAGTATACTGATTAAAAGCCTGGGACCAAGGCCATTCAGCATCGCTATGGATAAAGGTACTCACTAATTTTAAACTTCAATTATAACTACATACAAAACAATTCTGTAAATCAAAGTATGTACTACTCCCGACCGCAATGTACCCATTTTCCCGGGTAAGTTTTAGTCTCAGTCCATTGTCTCCTGGTATCACTCTCCAAGGGGCTTCTGGGGTCTTCTTCACTCGAGAGTGATGGATCCAGGCGTTCTGCTCCTTGATCTTGATTGCGGTGAAGGTGGTGAGAAGTACTTGCAGTGGTCCAGTGGTCCCTCCCACTGTGGTTCTAAAGTCTCTTCTGCAAGAGGCTTAACATATACATAATCTCCAGACTGTATGTTATGTACTGGTCTATCTAGCTCCCTGCTCCAAGTTCCAGCCACGTGTTTCTTAGTTTCTCTGAACTGCTTGCTTAAAGCCACCATGTAGGTGGCCAGTGCTGCCTACCCAGTGTGGGTGGACATTCTCTTTTGTATTCCATATGGTCTTCCATAAAGCATTTCAAAAGGATTCAGCTTTCCTTTAGCCTAAGGTTTAGTTCGAATTTGCAGTAGTGCCAGTGGAAGAGCTTGGGGCCAGGGTAGATTAACTTCCTGCCCCAGTCTTACAATCTGCTGCTTAATCAAATGATTCATTTTCTCTGCTTGGTTGCTTGATTGGGGCAGTATGGAGTATGAAGTCTCCAATCTATGCCCAGGTGGCCACTAATCTGTTGCACTACTTTGGAAATGAAATGTGATCCTCTATCTGAGGTTATTGTGGCTGGAACTCTGAAGCGTGGTATTGTTTTCTCATAATAATACCCTGATCACCTCTTGAGCTTTGACAGTTCTGGTGGGGAATGCTTCTGGCCACCCCGAAAATATATCTGTCAATACCAGTAAATACCGGTACCCCCCTTTCCTTGGGAGTTCTGAAAAGTCAATTTGCCACTGCTGTCTAGGCCCATGGCCTCTCCCAATCTGTTTGGCCTGGGGGTATTCTGGGGTTAGTCTGGAGGCAAGGATCACACTGTCGGTTTACCTGAGTAATAGTGGCATATAAATTCCTGACAACGATTCTTTCAATGTGTGTTCTAGAAAGCCTGTGGAAACTACTATTTCCAAGCCAACACTTTATTTCAATGTACTCTGTATCACTGGCAGCCTTGGTCATCTTGGGAAAGGAGCCGCACTTTATAAAAGCTTTTAAGTAGTTAGACCCCGGTGTGTTTTCTAGTGCTCCTTCACTAGTGACCACAAAAATGGGAAGGGATTACTAGCTCTCTTTCAATGGTAGCCCACCCCTTGTGGTTGTATATCTCTTTTGATTAGTATTATATTCTGGCTTACCTTCGAGGGAGATCTGTAATTACCTCACCCTTTGCTGCTTTCTTTGCCTCTCCATCCGCCAGCTCATTTCTTTCCTCTAATTCTGAGCTCACTCTCTGGTGTGCCTTAATATGCCTTTTCAGGCAGCTGAACTGCTTCCAGCAGTCTCTCCTTGTGAGGTTAGCGGTCCCCTCTTCTTCCAGATGGCTCCGTGTGCATGTATGACTCTGAATGCACTGTTGGCAAGGGTCCAGACTCTATTGCCTATCTGCAGGTAGTCACTGTGTACTTAGCGTGTAGCTGCTCCTGTCAGTGAACCAGGTCTCTGCATCGTCCAGAGGAGTGTCTTTCAAGTCTGGGCATCTGGAGTAGGTAGCTTCAATGGTCTCCAGGCAATCGTGGTGTACTGCTTCTCCTTGATTCCACTGAGAAAAGAAGCTGGGTTGACAATATTAGTCACTACTATCTCTACATCATATTGCTCTACTATGATGGCCTGGTATTTCAGGAACCTCTGTGGTGAGAACCAGTGGCTGCCCTTTACTGTCAGTACTGCGGACACTGTGTGGGACACCAGCACAGCCATTTTTGTCCCAGGGTAAGCTTGGGTGCCCCTTGAATATTCAGCATGATTGCTGCTACAGTTCTGAGGCAACCTGGCTATCTTCTGGCTGTTGCATCTAGTTGCTTAGAGAAGTAAGCAACTGCCCTCTGATATGGACCCAAGTCCTGAGCCAGTATTCCCAGGGCAATTCCTTGTTTTTCATGGGAAAATAGAAAGAATGGTTTACTCACATCTGGAAGTTTCAAAGCTGGAGTTGACATGAGGGTACTCTTTAGCTGGTGAAAGGCCCGTGTGTTTTCTTCTGTCCACTGGAGATCTCTGCTTTCATTGGCAATAAGAGTATAGAGGGGTTTGACGAGCAGTCCATAATTATAAACTCACAGCTGGCACTACCTTGCCATGCTTAAGAAGGTTCAGAGTTCTTTCATTGTCTGGGGTTTTGGGGTTGGCATACAGCTTCCCTGCCCTAAAGTCCGTTGCCCAGCACTTACTTTGTACCCCAGGTAGATTACTTTCTGTTTCACTACCTGTGTCCTTTCTTTTGATACTCTGTATCCTTGGAGTCCTAGGAAATTTGAAAGGCTTACCGTCTAGGCCACACATGCTTCCTGAGTGGCTACTAGAAGATCTTCTACATACTGCAACATCTTCCATTCTTCTTGTGGAGTTCCCTGGGACTCTGGGTTTCTGCAAGTTGTTCCTCAATTGGGGTGGCGGAATTTCTGAAGCCTTCAGGCACATGGACCATGTGAGCTGTGTCATTTGGATGCAAAAATTTTCTGGCTGGCTTCGTGGATAGGGAGGCAAAAGAAGGCATCTCTCAAGTCTAAAACAGTGAACCAGGTTAGCTTAGGTGTTAAACAAGTCAGTAAAGTATATGGATTTACTACCACAGGGTATAAATTCTTTGTTATCTTATTGACAGCCCTCAATCCAGTACTATCAATTATTGGGCTGATTCCTCCCCTGTCTTCCTTTTGAGGGAGTGCTGCTCAATTCCTACTGGTTGTGTTCTTTTCTTTAAGCTTGATTACTATGGGGTGGCATTTTCACCCTCCTTAGTACGGCAGAAGCCCATACCCCCAAAAATACTTACTTACTTATTCTAATATCTCTCTATTAATGTCCTTCCTAATTTCAATGGCTGTTAATGTTAAGCCTAACATGTTTATATCATTTGCCTCCAGAGTAACCTCCTCATTTGAGAATGTTCAGTGAACATATACAAAAGCTTCTAAGTATACATGTTACTTTAAAGATTTTACAAAGGTATGCCTTCTCAGACTGGCCAGCTGTTCCCCACACTACAACATAAACATTCTCTACAGGCACTAAAGCTTTATTTAAAACTGAATATATGGCCCCTGTATCAACTAAAATTCCACCCTTTTTCTTCTCTCCCCCCACCCCAGCTTCTTCAGTTGTGTGCAGCTGTTTGTTAATTATCCAATGATGCATCACATCCCTTAAGCACTCTAGGAATTCAGATGAAATCTCAGAAGGCCCCTGCTTGGGGAAATATAAGGCAGACCAATTTATGATTTTTTTTTTTTTTGAATGGTTCTTCCCACTCCTGTTGCTATCTAGTCTTGATAATCTGCTGATATCTTAGCAATCTTTTCTCATGCCTCTAAATCAAGAGTGGTAAATAGAACTTTAAGCATTAATTTCTCTCCTTCTGGTCCTACTGCCTCTCGTAGTAGGGGCTTGCTTCCTTGGATTGCCAAGGCGGGGGGTGGATGTGAATGGATATACCTTTGGAGCCTGAGTCCTCTCTTCTTTTGGGAAGGTCATCCTTACCCTTTCTTCCTCACCTTAGGAGGAGTTTTTTTTTTTTTTTTAACAGATCATGTGTACTCATTTTATGAACTATAATCACTTTGTATTTCAGCATGATAATCTTTGTCTGACTTCATACATTGCTATCTTATGCTGCATGCTGAACATGACATTTGATTTGCCTCCTCTTTTACCTTGTTTTCCTTTTCAAGGGCCAAGATCCCACAGTCCCTTCCTTTGCCATTCTGGGTGATTTCTTAAAACAAAAAACATATTAGCATACAAAACCTCATCTCATTTACCTTCCCATTTTAAAACAGCATTAACTGCAATGAGGTATTATAAACCTTTTCATTTTCTGAGCTGCCCCTACTGGCAGCTTTTTCCAGTGGACCCTCTCCCAAAAGGGGCTAGTTCAGGAACATCTTTACTCTGGTCAGTTCTCATTTCCTTCTCCTTATGCTATCTTGTTTCTCCCCAAGCCCTACAGTGTCTCTTCTCAGTTTTTCCCTCACACACAGATCTCCAGGTGGCAGATATCAGATGTGATTACTCACACAAGCTTTTTAAGATTTTAGGTTCTGAATCAGCTTGAGCAGAAAACTTTAATTTATACTCGGGGCATGTGCCCTGACGTTCATTAGAACAGCACGGCCAACGTCCTCACAGGCTCTGTACTGCAGGGTGCCAACTTCTTGATGCATCAGAAGCTCTCAGAAATCCTTGTAGAGGCAGGCTATTCTATTTAGAGTTCCACGGGGAACTCCAAATCTCTACTGCCCTGCAAAAGGCTGTGCTTGTTACAGCAAAAACTTTGATATGCCTGCAAACAGAGACACATACACACATCCCCCCTTATCTCAAGTTCACTAGAGCCAGGGCTTGGATTGCTGTGGGGGGGGAATTCTTGGAATTCCTTTAATTTGCTTTACCACAGTTAAACATAAATCACCATACCATAGTTCTTCTGTGTAAAATGCCACTCTTGTTGCAAACAAGATCTTAAAATCCCCGCAAACGCAAATACTACTATACGGGGGAAGAACCACACAAAATCACTGGGAAAGAGCATATCTCCTCTCGAAGTGCCCACTTTTCCCAAAACAACAAAGCATACAATAATTCAGCATTTACTCACATCAGCTTTCTCTGGACACAATCAAAATAACAGCACACAGTAAAATTCCAGAGACTAAGCCCAAACTCCAGGGCAGAGAAATTCCCTGAGCTCGTACTCACAGTTAAAATGTGCCAAATTTACACAAATCACCACATTTAAACACAATAAATATCTTCACTACTGTCCAACGTCTCTTCGCTTGTTCCACTTCTCCGCGGGGCGCTCCCTGCCCCCACAGCCTGCCTCAGCCGGCGCCTCAAGCCTCACTCGGCCGCTTCAGACACGGGTAGAACTCACCCCCCTGAGCCATGGGTGAGCTCACTTGTTCGCTCTCTCTTTCACATGCCACACACTTGCACGATTACAGACACATTAACATTAATCACACAACATATTAACCATACGATAATACAGTGTCCGGACACCACACACACACACTCCCGCTCCATCAGGAGTGCTTTCTTACACATACACACACTCCCACTCTATCAGGAGTGCTTTCTTACACATACACACATACACACTCCCGCCCTATCAGGAGTGCTTTCTTACACATACACATACACACACTCCCGCCCTATCAGGAGTGCTTTCTTAGCCGCCCCATCGGCAGAGACACACACACACACTCCCACCCCATCAGGAGTGCTTCCTTACACATACACACACTCCCGCCCTATCAGGAGTGCTTTCTTACACATACACATACACACACTCCCGCCCTATCAGGAGTGCTTTCTTAGCCATACACATACACACACTCCCACTCTATCAGGAGTGCTTTCTTAGCCGCCCCATCGGCAGAGACACACACACACACTCCCGCTCTATCAGGAGTGAACATTTCCCACACACGGGTCCACTCGACCCACCCTGGGTCGCTACGGCCACTCTATCAGCAGTGGAACCCCTTCTCCCATTAGCCGCTCCTCTGCCGCGCTATCGGCTGCAACCACGGGCCCCACACTCAGACATCTCTGAGTGACTTACTCGGCCATCCTATAATTCACCCTTTTCCTCCCCCCCCTGGGGCCCCTCTTAATACATACCGTATCCTCCGCAGGCCAGCAGGTCCTTGTCTGTCCTCGCAGGTGGCAAGCCGAGACGAGCGGAGCCCCTCCAGGAAAATCCTGGGGCGCGCCTTGGAGGTCCGTTTATCCCTTCTGCCCCTGCGGGGACAGAGAACTCCTGGGCTGGCTCGCCAAAATGTTTTGTGGAGATAGAAGAAAAACTCCACAGCTTCTGTGAAAGTTGTGAAGCCGGTATGTTTATTACAGCGCTGGACGCATGTGGGAATCATTCCCCTAAAATGACATGCGTACCTCTGTGAACTCCAGACTTCTTTTTATCCCCCTTACAAATGCATATGCATACAATTTCACAATAGGCTCATACATATTCATTTTACAAGTTTCGCAGTGACTTTTGCTGTTAGATTCTTCTTTATCAGAAGGAATTTCTTGTGTCCTTGTTCTGTTCTGCAGCGTCTCTGTTTTTCTTTTCGCTGTCTTCTTCTTTATCTTCTTGTCTTTTACTGAAGCAGCTTTTCCCTTTGGCCTTGGCTTTACACAGAAAGGCACTTTTCACCCTTTTTTACTCTGGGGGTTTTTACTATGCCTCAGCCCTTTATTGACAACTTGGGCTGAAGCCAATTTTTGGCCCTTCAATGCTTTGAGCTGCTGCTAGCTATTTCAACTCTTTTTATTTAATTAAATTTTTTTTTGTTTGTTTTCTGTTTTTGTTTTTTTTTTTTTTTTTGAAAACAGCAGCAGCAGCAAGCAGCAGAGGCCAGAGAGGCCCTGGGAGGCCCTGGCCCATGGGGAAGGATCAGGAACCCCAGACCTGATCCACAAAGCGGTGGCCCAGGGCCTGAAGGCGGGAGCGAAGCCCCCAAATCCAACCTGAGGCCGTGAGGCGGCCCCGGTCCAGGGACCCGAGCCCAACGGCCCAGGCCCAGCCCGCCAGGCGGGCTCTGCGTTCTCACAACCCGGCACCACACTGCCAAGGGAATGGCAGAACGGGTGACCAAACGTTTCCGTTGTTCCCCCTGCTGCTTCTGCCATGCAGATGCAGAGGGTGTTGTTTGCATTTTTCTTCTGGCACCACCCCCTTTGGGCTGCAGACCAAAGGCAGACCCCTTGGGACCCACCGTCCCCTCGCCACTGGGGCGCACGAGGGGCGGCAGAGATGGCAATCTCCAAGGGAACAACCCCCAACCCGCCAAGAACTCTGATTTTGAAAGCAGGGATCCGGGCTGCGCCAGCATCTAGCTGACGAGCCACATCCCCCTTGGGCTGCAGGAGCGGACCCGCGGGCTCAGCGCAGCACTCAGCATCGTTTTGGACTGGAACCGGGTCGGCGGAAGACGGCACGGGGGTCGGCAGCATCTTCTGCCCCTGCTTCTGAGATCGGCCACGGAAGCGCAGCCGCAGAGACAGCGTCGGTTTCAGCAGCGTCCCGAACTGGGACTGGTTCAGCGGGAGGCGGCGGAGGCGGCGAGTCGCTCTTCTCAACTGCAGCCTCCGACCTCGGCGCTGCGGGCGAAAGCGGGACCGCTGGAGGGTCTGGGGCTGGTGGGAGCACGTCCCCCGCCGGGACGGAAGCAGCCGCTGCGTCTCGGTCGTCACCTAGCAACGTCGGGGCGGAAGCAGGAAGCGACGGAGGGAGCGCCGGATAGCAGTTGCCTAGCAACACCCCCGCAGCCGCGGGAAGAGGCGTTTCGGAGGTCGCTGGCGTAGAAGCCAGTGGAGCCGCGGCCGAGGCCGTGCAGGGGGGCGGCCGCCCCCGCGGGGCAGGCTGGGGCGGGGTCCGGAGGGCTGCCCGGGGTGGTGCCCGCAGCCGCAGCGCCGGCTGGGGCGGCCCTGGACACTCGGGAGGCGGGGCCTCGTGGGCCGATGCCGCCCGCAGCTCTGGGCGGGGCGGAGTCCACGGGCCCGGCCGGGGCGGGGCCTCCAGGGCTGCCAGGGGCGGCACAGCCCCCTCCACATCCTCCGGAGAGAGACCCGGGGGGGGAAAACGCGGGTCCATCTGAGCATGCTCCGAAGACGCAGGAAAAAAAACTCCAGCGGGCGAAATTTCGCCCCCCCGCTGGGATGGGGGGGAAGGGCTGGGAAGCAGCCGATCGTCTCCCCCCAAAAAATCTTCTCCCGGGAGCGGAGCCTGCCCTCTGCAGTCAGCTATCCACTGAAAGGAAGCTGCTTTCCGTCTTAAGACTGGGAAAAGCATTTTGAATGCCGGATAAATCCGAGGGTATCCAAAATCTTGGCACCAGGCCATAATAATGACTTCCATGCATTCCCATACATACGAATTCAAGGCATAGAGCACATTCGTAAAAAACCCATGGAACTTTGCCCATCTAAAAACGCATAAAAATGTCTCTTCACCATAGGAACATTGTCCTCTTCACCCCATCTTTGCCAGAGGGCAATATGTTTCTCCTCTGAGGGGGAGAAATTCACCTCTGCCTCTGTGGGGATATTCACCCACAAACACTGCCATAAACTGCGAATGGCAGCATCTTCAGGAAGGAAAAAGCTAACAGTACCTTCTGAGAGTGCCCACCAGGCTCTGGCAAGCTCTGTGGTTCTGTCGAGCTGTCCGAACATCTTCCTGGAGGCTTTCCAAAGGTTTGCTTTGTGGTCAGCCTTGGCTGTGAACTCCGTCCAAATCTGGATCTTCGGTTCTTCAGCTCCTGGCTAGAAACCACGTCTGCTCCTCTGGGGTCTCACCAAGTGAGAAATGTCCTCCTCAGTCGCACGAGGGGTCACCAATTGTGACAGTTGTTGGTCACAAGGGTTCTTGGGTGAAGGAAGAGACGAGATCTTTGACTCCATTATCAGAAGGCTTGATTTATTATTTTATGATATATACATCTATTATAACTATACTAAAAGAAAAAGAAAGGAAAAGTTTCCAGAAGCTGCTAGCTACCTAAGAATAGAAAGTAAAGAATGATAACAAACGCAGCTGGCTCCGCAGAGAGCGAGAGCCAGCTCTGCCGTGAGTGGTCACTGAACCAAAACATCCACCCGAGACCAATCACGGATCACCCTGTTACATTCCACAGCAGCAGATAACTTATTGTTTATGTCTGGTGCTGAGGCCACAGCTTCTCAGAAGGAAAAAATCCTAAAGAATGATTTTTCACAAAGAGATGTCTGTGACAGGGGACCCCAGAGCTGGACACAGTACTCCAGGTGGAGTCTCACAAGAGCAAAGCAGAGGGGGAGAATCTCCTCCCTTGACTTGCTGGCCACGCTCCTTTTGATGCAGCCAAGAATTTTGTTGGTTTCTGGGCTGTGAGTTCACACTGTCGGCTCATGGTGAGTTTTTCATCAACCATCACTCCCAAGTCTTCCTCCCAGGGCTGCTCTCAATCACTTCTCCACCCAACCTGTTGGTGTGTCTGGGACTGACATGACCCAGTAGTAGGACCTTGCACTTTGCTTTCTTGAACTTCATGAGGTTCGCACAGACCCACCTCTCAAGTGTGTCAAGGTTCCTGTGGATGGCATCTCTTCCCTCCAGCATATTGACTGCACCACACAGCTCAGTGTCATCAGTAAATTTGCTGAGGGTGCCCTCAATCCCCACTGCCCATGTTGTGTCCACGTCCACATTTCCAGATCAAATTAACAATTTTCCTCCACATGGCAAATAAAGAGTTGTGACTGACATGTGGAAAGCAAGCTGTAAAAATCACTGTTACATTGTCCATGTGGTCAAGCAACACACAGATGACCTAAAATGATCAGTTCTTCAGAAGAGTCCAGAGTACTTAATTGCATTTAGCAAGCTGGCAGAAGAACTGTAATCCAAGATCCAAGCTCTTTGCACCCACAGAGTTCTTCCATGTAAGAAATTTCAATTCTCAAATTTCAAGAACCCCATGTTCCACCTGCAAGCACACAACCAGATCATGTATTGTTGAATTTACTTTTTAATTCCCATCTAAATGGAGGGAAAGGTAGGAAGTGGTGCTGATCTGAGAGTATAGCTGCATTAAAGTTATATTTAAAACACATGGAACCTGGACTCTTCTCTCCAGTGTCTCTCTCAAATCTAGGAAATTCAGCAGGTTCCACTGCTCAATGCAATCCCTATTTTGGTTTTAAATGGGGATAGTGCAGAACAGTACTTGGGAAAGACTGGCAAGGACTGTTGTGGAACTCTCAAGGCTTCCATTGCTCAAACACTCCATTACCAGCCCATCTCTAAGCATAGCCAGCCTTTGGCATTACTGCTGGCCAAAGCTAATAATTTTTGCCTTTTGAGCACAGAGTTAATCTCATAGTCCTACAATAGCAAAGTTTTTTCATCATCCATGAAATATGCAAAAGACAAAAAGTCTGTGGAGAAAGCCTTTAAATGGGACCAAGTCAGCAAAAAAGTCACCAATGCACCCTCAATTTTGCCTTCAGTTTAGTTATAACACCATGTAGCAGCCAAAGATGCCGGTTCTTTAGTTGACTAAAGCACCACTGATCAGATTAACAAACTGGGTGCAGATGCAGGGCACATCCACTTCCTGATCTGCTGACATCCACTTTATAATATGAATGCAAGAGAATTTCATCTTCTGTAGAGTATGCAGGAATGGAGTCTCCCCTTCCAAGGTAGGCAGCCAGCCACTGAAGTTTATGGTAAAAGCACAGAGTGATCTTTCTACACAGGGCAACAGGTTTTCTTTTTATTATGACTCAATATTTTTCAGACTAGGCAAGCAGCTTTGAAATTACTGTTTAAGGTGAACTAAGAAGAAATGGGAGGAAAGTGCTAAAGATTAGAAAACAAAGTTAAACCAATATGTTCTACTCTGAAAAGGAACTGTGGTAAAAGCAGGACCTTGCTGAATTTGAAGAAACTCCAAAGTTAGCAAGAACTAAAAAGAGAACTCCAGATTAAGTCTGCATTGGGGTACAGGGAAAACAGATGCAGTTAGCACAGGAAATACACATACATTAGAGCTCTGTGACCATTTATTAATGTCAATACACCGATGACTAATGATGCTGATTCTAAATACAAAGGTAGTCTCATGAATCAACAGAGTGTGGTAATGTACTTCAGTTAATAATGGATATGCATGTCCATGGAAGGCCACAGTAAGTGAAGAAGTGTTCCTGTTTCTATGTTCTTATGAACGAATTACCCTTACAGCTGGGAAGGGACATTCTGTATCAATCACACCATCCTCTATCTGCATAAGAGACAGAAACCTAGCCCAAACTCCAGATGTCAGATTAAGAACAAAGATATCCTTTTCCAATTTAGAAAACAAAGCCAAATGTGTAATGTCTTTGTATGAAAAATAAAACCTAAAAATACCAACCCCCACTTTTCAGAGAGAAGAAACAATTTACAAGGTAACTGAACACTGAGCCCCATGTGCAGAGACTGGTTTGACATATCTGCAATTTCCCACTGTTCCATTTGCAAGTTGCATCAATAATTTTGAACAGTTTTACCTGACAATTAAAAATGTGCACTGTAATATTTGAAGAGAGTTGTTACTATTTCACTTGACAGCTTCTGTGATAGTTCAGGATCCAGTGCTGTTTCTGACACAGCTCATGAAAGAAACAACAAGCTGAGAAAAGCTGTTAGATGGGTGGATTTTCAGGAGTTGTTAATAAACATCAGACTCTGGATTCAGAACAAAAGCCAACAAGTGTCAGCAAGCCCTGATTTTTATTTTTTTTCCAAAGGCTTTGGATCTTATTAAATATATTTGGAAAAAAACATTAAAAACAGTTCACTGTAAGACATCATACCCTCAGGCAAGAAGTTGTGACCCCCGCACTTTTTAAAACATCTTGTGTAGTTCGTGCATCATATACATCATAGGCCATGGGGAAGAGCCAGTATTTGTGTACACATTAACATACAAGTGTAAGAGACGGTCTGAAGTTTCCCTCATTTGCCTCACAATCGTCACAAGGACAGAGACTAAGACCCTGAAGACCCTGACTGGAGTTCTGGCCTGGCTGAGGTGGATGCTTGCTAAGTGATTGTTTGCAGGTGTGCTGCTGTGCCACCACGGTACACTGCTTTGAGCAGGGCCTAGCAATTAGTGGCCTGCTCTGTATGCTTACACCTGCTTCATGATACCTGCTCATGACAATAGCCCATGAATTTCCCCACCTCTCAGCCAGATGCCACCTGCTTTAGAGAAAGTCTAACTTTCTGAGGTAACTTTGGTGATCCCCCACAGAAAATTCCTCATCTGCCTCATGACCACCCTCAAGGACGGAGATTGAAGCCCCTCCCTCAAGGACTGAGACCCTTAAAATTCTAACATGGGGGTACTGGGCTGACTGAAGCGGGATGTCTGCCAAGTGTTGCCTGCAGATGTGCCCACTGGACCAAGACTGGTTTCCCATAGAAACCAGTCCTGAAACAATGGGTCCTGAACTGGACTGTCTGTACTTGCTCTCAACTGACTTATTCTCCATTGTCCTGTACCTGTTCCCGTCCCGGCAGAGGACTATAAAAGACCCCTGAGCTAACCAAAGACTCCAAGATTCTCCCCAACGTGACAAGACGGATCTATTGGCTGGACCACGAGGATTTAGTCTCTCCGTTGGTAGCTATAGCCCCCCCCCCCCCACCTTTTTTCTCTCTCTATCCTTTATTTCCTTTCTAATCCTTCTATTGCATTTGCTGTGGGCACTCAATAAAATGTGCATTTGTTTTGATTAATACTGAAATCCCCTTCCTGTGTTGTTTTTGCACTCTGAGATCAGTTAACGAACCATCACAATCCCTGCTTGTACTAGCAGATCGTGACAACAAGCACGCACTGATAGATGTCACAGGTAAGACTGATACCAAGAAAAACCAGTGTATTGATTTGTGTCAACACCACATCCTAACACAAATGGAACAAGCCACAAGTAACAGTACAAACCTGTTGCAACTTCAACACATATATCTTAGAAAAAGACAGTGCATGTACCCAACCCTAAGATAGTGATGAGTTTGAGATAACTTTACAAAGATCAAGGTACTAGAAGAGGAAGGCACATTAACCTCTGGTTAGACTGTTTTGGCATTATTTGAATGAGTCATAGTGATTTATATACCTTGAGACTGTGGGAGGCCTTGAAAAGGAAAGGAGACCAGGTGAATGGGCAAATAAAAAATACAAGTTTAATGAGATTTTTAAGATTCAGCACCTGAATTTTCCCTTTTAATAAGGGAATCTGGAAAAGCAGTTCCTAAGAAAACAACATATTGACTCCTACATTTTTGTTCTGAGGTCAAAGAATCAATTTCTAGGACTATAGAGACCTCACACTATGTTGCAAGGGTTGTATACACCCTCTCAGTTTCAATCCAATGACCAGAATTTGTATACAATCAAGTATTTTACTTGGTGTTTTTTTAGGTACAGAAATGGTCAGGCAGACCAGATTTTCTTAACTCTGCCAACCCTGGCACTCCATTTTAGATCTGTCTGTGCTTTCTTAGACCACAACACTCCCAGCAGGATACTATAGGGAAAGGCCATTAGAAAATGGCACTTAATTTTAATTGGGAAGATTCCTTTCTGTCAAGAGCATTCTCCTAATTAGCCAAGTACCACATTAAGAAACCCAGCATCACAAACAAAAAGATACTTCCCAATTTAAATCCTTGAAAATTAACACGAAGAAACAAGAATTATGAGGATATCTACTTGATTTCTCTGAAAATGTTTCTGATTAAGCCCTTTTACAAGTACCTCCTGAGCAATGAATAAGTATCCCCTCTGTTATAGGTAAAAGGTTAATTCATGCTATAAAGAATTAGGAATAAGTGTATAAAATATAAGAAAGAGTCAAAATCTGTATTTGTAACTGTTCCGGCTGGGAATTGCCTGAGCAGTTCTCGGAAGAGATAACATCAAACCGGTTACTGTGTAAGGCCCGCGGTTTTCAGCCCTCCACGACCTATCAGGACCAGCTATACATATGATAACTCCTTCCCGGACAGTCTGAATAGGGCTAGCCTGGGCCATCAGGAGACGTCTCCGGCATCCCAGCTATGCATAACCCCTTCCCGGACGGCATGAATAGGACGGAGGGACAGGCCCGAGCTATCAGAGAAGGCTTCATGCATTTTAATGCAGAAGAAGATATGATCAAGAAATTCCAGGAATGGACAGTCCGGAGGAAACTCACAAGACCCCGCACCTGGAATCAATTTCCTCACAGTACTCAGGACTTATTCCATGTGAATGCGCTCTGTACTGGGGTGCTCAGACAGTCGTCTGAGCTCGGACTTCGTCTTTGTCTGTTTCTACACATGTATAGATCCCACTTTACATGTTAAGGGACACAAAGAAATATGTGGTCATCTGCGCCCGAGGCAAAATAAATGGTATATAAGCTGGCTCCTGGAAGCATTCGGGGTGCTCTTTGGGGAAAGGCTGTCCCTGTGTCGGCCGGACTCTAAGGCACCCAGCGGCTGCACCCGGGGCTGATGCTGACTTGGTTGTGGCGAGGTTTTGAAATTCTATATTTTTTTTTAATTTTTAAAATAAATCTTTGTCGATTTTTTGATAAATTGGCTACTGATTTGATCATTTATAACACCCTCTATATTTTTTAATTCCTCAGGAGTTCTGAGAGCAATACCAAACACTGTTGGACTTTTACCATTTTTCTTGTGCCCCTTGCCCATCCTCAACATGCACTGAAGTGTCCACTTGCAGAAGCAAGGGAGAGCATAAACAGGAGATTCCTTCAGATAAGATGTGGCTATATTCTCATTTCCATTCTCCGTTGTCTGCAACACAGACAAATTACTGGTGCCTGTGCTTCAGAGACTAAGTTACTGAAGGTACTGCAACACTCAGAAATGCATTTTAAGTTGAGGTTCTGGCTGAGGGGTGGCCAGAGAGGCACACAGGGATTTTCACTTGGCTTTAAGCTAGAGAGCATATGCCTGGCTAGCACAGGAGTCCAGGGTTCAGCATGGGCTGGCCAGAGGATCAGCTTGACCTGCATCACACATAGCTCTGCAACGGTGTTCCTAGGAACGAGTTGTACCTCAGTTCAGTAATTTAGTCACAGTATCAATTGCAATAGAAGCTAAGAACTTCTCAGACACCTTGGAAATGTAGATTTATGGAAAATAAGATTATCAGACCACCAGAAATAGATCTCAGAGCTCCCACCCGGCTGCTGAAAGATGCTGCTGCTTTGCCAAGATGCAGTGACCACCCATCTGTTCTTGGTTTCTTGCAAGCTGTTGAAGATTGCATGCAAGATGTTTTCCATTACCATCTGTATGGCAGACTACATTTGTCAAGTGGGCAGTTTGCTTTATCTCTCTCTGAGTGACCACATTCACACCTCCCTCGGGAGGGGACCTCTGCTGATAACAGACTATTGAATATCAGTGCATGACTGATAAGAACTATAACATCCCATTGTGAGATGCTCCGCCCAGAGGGAGGAGCCAAGCATTGCTACCCCGATATACTCTGAGATTCTGGAACACCAGGACGGCTTTTTCTCCACAGGATTCCCCAGAGGAACAGCAGCTGCCTCTTCTTCCACTGGATCTTCAGAGGAAGACTACATCCTTCTCTACAGATTCCCCTTGCTCCAACAGAACCACACCTGATACTTCAGGAGGACTGCAGCCACATTTTCAATCGGACTACCACCAACACCCTGGCCGACAAGGTGTCAGGTTGGGTTCTGACTCTGTCAGTGTTGTTCTAGTGGACTGCATTGTTTATTTTATTTTTTTTTTCTTATTAAAGAACTGTTATTTCCTGCTCCCTTATTCTTTGCCTGAGAGCCCCTTAATTTAAAATTATAGCAATTCGGAGAGGTGGGGAGGGTTTACATTCTCCATTTCAGGGGAGGCTCCTGCCTTCCTTAGCAGACTCCTGTCTTTCCAAACCAAGACACAAGCAAAGAAAACAGGTGATGTCTATCAAAGCCTGCTTTATTTCACATCTGCACCAGGTGAGGGATATTAATTCACAAGGTCCATAAGTGCCTCTCATCTGAGGGGCAGAAATTAAGACACCAAACCACCACTTGACATAGCTGGATCATAACTTTAATCTGTTAATTTTGCAGCTGCAAGGTATATACAAAGCAAGTGCTCAGGTGAAGGAAGAGGATGAAATTCTGGAGAAGAGTAACTGAACATAAGTATCTTAAGGATTAAGATACAAAAAGCAGCCAAAGACTTAAAATAGAGGCAGCAAATATAGCCCCATAATGCAGTTCAGGAGTTCCCCTCATTAAGGAAGTCACAAGTCTCCCACAATGTGAATGTAACCTTTGTGGACAGACTAAGTCCAGTAAGATCACTAGGTACTCTTGCTATGATCTTAAAAATGGATCTATGTAGAAAATGAACAACTGAGACTAGGATCAAACACCTATTAACTGTTCTTTGGTAATTTATTCACCTTGGACTAACACAAGCAGCACAGATGAGGGGAACCAAACAAATGGACTCACTTCGTTATTGCAATCCCAGAAAGCACCCAAGGAGAGCACTACCAATTCTCCCTATCAGACTTGACTGTACAAGGGAAAAAACTGGAGGAATTATCAGAAATAAGGTGAAGAGGGTGAGCACCACCCTCATTTCTCTGCTCAAGCCAACATTGCAAAGTAGCTTCTGCTTCCTTAGGAAGGTCTATCACATAACACCCAATTGTTACTGAGACATTGTAACCCAGTAGAATCTATGATTTTATTTGTCACCTCATTCCTGGTAATTTCTCCATCTTTCTCCCTTGTACAGTCAAGTCAGCCAGGGATAATTTTACTACTGAACCCATAGTTAAGTCACTGGGTTTGATTACCTGTGATTATGAATACTGAAAATGCAATACCCAAGGATACCCAAATTAACATGGTAGTTCACTGAAAAGAGCTGAGCGATAAAATTAACTAGTTTCTACACTCATTGGCAGCACAGAAGATCTTTTCTCTGCTTCAAGTGCCTAATGTGAGATAAACTAGAGTCTGTTCCCCCCCAGAAATAGACTGTTACTGTATTATCCTCCCATTAGTGAAACATGTACTAGGGCAACTACCCAGTTCTCCGGTCTGAGCTAGCCTCAAAGGTCTGCCCAGTTAAAAAAAAAAAAAAACAACAAATTAAAGGTCTCAAGCATGGCTTGACAAAATGCCAGCAAGCCCATTTCTGCTTAACAGAGGTCACCTCTGCAAGTACAATATTGTAGGAATGTGCCCCCTGTTGACAGAGTGACCAAATTATTGTCTGCTTAAAAAGGCAAAAAGCCCAGAAGTTTCTCTCCCAAATTAAGTACAAAAACACCTCATAGGACCTTTGGGACTTCGCCTCAAACCTGGGGCCGTCGGACTGGACAGAGGCCAAGAGGTTCCGCCTAGGTAATTCACTAGAAAAGGAAGAGAACAAAGGAAATAATCGCTTTTGTGGGGTGTTTTAGCAGGAGCAAGGATCTCTTGCCCCTGGCTCGGTTTTTCTCCATAAGAGCTTTGTTATTTTGCTTTTTATTGAACCTTTTCCTGTTTCCAACACTACCTCAGAAGCCATCCTGCTAATTTTATACCATTCTGGGTAGCTGAGCTATCTCGGGTGTGATGGGTTTCGCTGAGAGCTCATAAGACCTGGCTCGAAGAGTAACACATCACAATATTGCTACAGTAAAAAGCTGGGATGATTTGGGGTGGAGGAGACAACCCCAAACAGACCATTTAGATGGGCAGGAAAGAGCAAGGGAGGGAACTTGTTAAGAAACATTCAAAAAGACAGCCTGAAAATGCAAATGCCAATGGGTCTCAGCAAAGCACAGCAAGACACAGTGAGCACAACTCAGTCACCAGACTGAATTGCATGTCATCTGCTATTTGAACACCAGGGTGCACTCAACTTGCCTCCATGAAGAGATGAGAGATACCCTGCTGTACAGTCATTCCTGCACTTGAATGGAAAACCACTGCTTCTCACACCATGATCCTGGATTTCAACTGTTTTCTAAACCGGTAGGGCAAAAAAATAAATTTAAATAAGAAAACCTGTCTTTTCATCCCATTTCTCCTATGACTTATATTTGGACAGTTGGCATATCATCACCTTTCTCTGCCTCTTTTTCTAACCTTGACTAGACCAAAAGTGACATATGACCAACCACAAAATACTCTGAAACGTAACATCTATAATTCTATATTGCTACAAGCATTTAAAACCACGGAAACAGTATTATGTCAGGGGGTTCTCAGGGTCTATCCAACCCTGGCTGCTGTAGATGTCCGGATAGCAAAGTCCTGCTAAGCACAACCTGTCCAGGCCCCTCAGACAGGCTCCCAGCCACAGGCAATCTTAGCAAGCAGCTCAGCTCTTAAGTGAGATCAGCTCTTTGGTGAATTCAGCTCTTTAGTGATTTCAGCTCCTTGCTTGCTAAGTGCCTCAGCAGACATGGGGAGAGAGAGGAGAAGGGCTGTATGAGGTTCCACAGATGTGTCTTTATTGGCAGCTTCTGCGAAGGGTGACAGTGACAGCTCTTCTGCTGACCAGCACAGAAATAGGGGTTTATATAGGGTATAGGGGTTTTGGGAAACAATCCAATAGTAAGTGTCAAGGCGAATATGACCTATGGTCTTACAGAGAGATAACAAGGGTCTGAAGGTGGAAGAGGGGCTTCTTTGGTCCAATCATCATGACTAGGCATTTCTTATCTTAGGCAACTGACCACCAGGGAGGCCTTGCAGGCCCTGTGGCTGCTACAAAACAGGCTAGAAATTAAGTTCTCTCTGGCCCAATTTGTGTTCTCGCAGCACTATATCTAGTTTGTTCCCAGTTTTTTGGGGGGGATTTTCATACAGCAACAAGGATGGCTCCCTCCCCATGAGAAGTTATCTTTGCAAGAAAGCACCACAAAAGCAGAATACACAGAAGCATATGAAACTTGAGAATTTTTACATCATTGTCCAGATTCTTCTGAGAATTGTCCAAAGCTTCTTATGCAGAAAAAAAGTGAGGAAAAGGGCACTCACACTACCAGGCTTTAGGACCACACACTGAAGTATTTGTGATCAGTTGGCAGAGAGGGACACGTTCCAGGGGTGCCACGGTGACCTCTTCAATAACCTAGAGACTCTGCTGACTCTGCAGAAAGATCAGCCTCCATGTTTAGAGGCTAGAACTTAGTCCATAAAAATACCCTTTTTGCCCCTTCACCCAGACCTGGAATATGCTTCAAATTTATAGATCAACATCAGGGCTAGGGTTTCCAGATCAGTAGTTTTCCTTTGGCACTGGTGACACTAAGCACCTAACTAGTTGTTTCAGCAGAATTAGAGAACACTCAGAGTCAAGTGTCTAGTTTCTTTTGAAAAGAGGGGGAAAAAAAGGAACCTGAAACCAAGCCCGACAAAACAACTAACCAGAAATTGTTCCCTGTGACAGCATGATCTTACATGGTAGCCGGAGGAATAATCCCAGAAATACACATCCTGCCATACTTCACCAAGATTTGTTTTTCTCTGTATACTTCTACTTTTCAAAACCCCTAAAATAACCAAAGCAGTAAATTGCCATCACAGAACAACACAGGCACCATTACATCTTTCAAAAACAACCAACAGCTCTAAATAAAATAGTAGCTCCTTTGCTACTCCATACTTTATAATTTCACCATGAACTGATTCAGTTTAAGCAACCAACCCACAAGGGAAGTAGAATTATGAAACACCATAAAAAAGATCTGTTTGTGAAGTACCCATGTCAGTGCTCAGTGTGAGTAAATTATACTTCTGAGACAAGTGAATGTCTGGGAGACATCTTAACAGGATTTTTCATCAGGATGGGAGGGAACTGCATTCCTTGCAGGATTTTCATCCAAGTGTCCACTACCAACCAGAAATTAAGCCCAAGTCTCACTGCTTGGCATTACTGATGAAAATATAGAGTACAAAGATGAGAGGGACCACAAAGACACATGCAGACTAGCTCTAGGCAATCTGTCAGGAACTGCACATCAGGGATTAGAGCTACTCTGCAGTGGTGGCTGTGATCTCCAGCAGACACAGAAGAACAGAGCATGTCCCAGCTTTGTCATTCTTCTCAGCTTCAGCCAACCACCTATTTGGTACCACAGCAGTGAGATACAGACACACTCTGCTCCACTGGTGACAAGGGCATGGGAAAGGCATTCATCCCAGCAGAGGACAGAGGTATCAGTGACAAGCCAAGCTTAGTGCCTGCCAAAAGGCTAGGAGGAGCACCCTTGAGTCCTGCATTTTAGTGATTATTAGGTAAGACCATCACCCTGGAATGCACACGCTTCATGGTTGGACCTGAAGGGCATTGGACCTATTCTCCCCACCCAGTCTCACATGAAGTTTGTGGGAGTTTGATTGCAGAAGGCAGCAGGGGATTCAAGGAAAACCTGAGCCTCTCCTACAGCAAGAAAGATGACAACAGATGCTGCTAGCTCAGTGTGAGCTAACAGCAAGTTATCTTGCTACATGGAAAGCTTCCAGCTTGCATTAGACAAGTCCAAGATGCACTCTTTACCTTCAGAGAAAAAAACCCAGTTTATTTATTCCATTGGCATATTAGAGGAGATGGCCAAACAGAACAGCTAAAATGGGAAAAGCTTCCACAACCTGGGACAAAAAGAGGTCCTGGGTTTTATGCAGTTTATGAAGAACCCATGAGCTACCACAGCAGCATACTAAGGAATCTTGACTCATCTGAAAAATTGATAGATTTAGTTCATTTTGAAGGACAAGAACACTCATGTCCCTAGCCCCCATTTCCTCTCAGCACCTCTGCAGGCCCTCAATGTAATGTCATCCTGCAATAGCCACACTGCAGAACAGCCTATATAAACTCCAGCTGTGTAAGCTGATACCTGGGAGAAGCAGAAAAGGAACAATGGATAAATTTTCTTTTGGCACTGCTGAAAACTGCAATTCAAATACAAATGCATTTTTTAAAACTCCTGCACTTTGGGCTTGATGGGCAATACCCCAGAGGAATCTATCCCTGGGCTCCAATGAGTACATATTAAAATGACCATACTCCTCTATGTATAAACAGTGTCATTAGACTTGTACTTTTAAAAAATAAGATTAACCCAGACTAGGGCCAGGCTCTACAGATAAGCTACTACTTTATCTCTTACAAATATTTTTAATATTTTTAAATTACAAGCAGTCCTCACTTCAGGTAATGGAACTGACAAAATATCTGAAGACACACAGCCCCCAGACTTTCACAGAAAGTCCAGCAGCAACCACGCTATAAGAAGGAATCCTATGTCACAGCAAAGAGGAGGAGGCATGTGGCTAAGACAGCCTAAATGTGGGGGAAGAGTCATTTGGAGTAAATACAATAAAAAAGGATTTAAAAACCCCTTCATATAAAAGACTAAGCAGGTTAAAGCAAAAATAATGGTTCAAAAACATGTACAAGACTGTTGGAAACCAACAGAAAATTGCCTAAAAATAACTTGTATTTAAACCAGAAGTCAATGGCATCACACAATTTTGTTTTTAAAATGGTAAAGAAAAGTAGAAATCTGTGTCAAGATCAGCATTTATGAAGAGTTATCATTAGCTCCAGAGACCAGCATAATTCCCATGAAGTCCTGATGGAAGGGGGCCTCCTGCCACAAAGAGTTTCGTTCCAGATGAGTCGTAGCAGTGGGTATAAACAGCATTTGGGAAGAAATGTATGTCAGAAAAATAATTTCTCCAGGTTTCATCGTGATTCTGTTAAAGGAAAGTTTAGATTATTACTGCTGCCAAACTAACCCAAAACCTTGTTTCACAAAAGCAGAAGGTTGTTTCCAGAGCCTAAAAAGGGATCTTCTCTGTTAATACTCCTGAAGCTTCAGACAGATCAATAACAATGTTGTCCTGAAGCTTTTTCTGGGGACATTGGGGCCAAACATTGGAGAGGGGAGATGAAGGGTAGGGAAGATATTAAGTTTCATCAGTTTTTAAAGTTACATCACAGTGATGCAAAGGATAATGGAGAAAAGTTAGACAAAGCCATTAACTGCTTTATGATAACATACAGGAAATTGAACTCAAGTGCCTTCCATGGCATTACCTCAGGAGGACAGTTTCTAATACTGCACACAATTAAATCTCTCTTGCTTTGAGTACCACATTAGAGTAGCACATTTTTAAAGGAAGACAATGAATTTTGTGTTTGAGGTTCTGAAAACTAGAAGTTAGATTGCATTAGAAAATATGAAGATATAAAATCTAGTTCATTTATGAATCAGTGCATAAGAAAAGTAGTCAGTATGCCTTACACTTGATCAACCAATCATTCAATACCCTTTCATAAAGCTTTTATAGAGACCAATACTGCAGCACTTCTTGCTTTTCAAGATTACCGTTATTAGTTACATGATCACTGTTTGACTGGGACATATTTCATATAATAGCTTCCATTACTACAAAAAGAACCAGTGTAAACTCCTGTGTAAAGGGTTTCCTACAACTACAAGATACTCACCAGCCAACCTTTCCCAGTAGTCAACTTTAAAATTTCACTTCCTCCTAATTTCTGCTTCTGTCCATAGCAGGCATGTGGGGGCTTTTCATTCAGGAACCTCTGGGCTCGGATATCGTAAAACAATAGGGAACCTTGCCCCGTTCCCACTGTGATGATGTGCTCGTAAAAGCTCACAGATCGAATACCTGTCAAAAAGAGAAGGGACATACAATGCAGTAGTGAAAATGGATGCTTTGGCTCTGCAGTGCTGCTTCTTGATGTCTAAAATTTTCTTTAAGAGGAACTACCTACTAATAGTATTCTCCATAACACACAAGTTTGGACCACACACTGCTATGGAGCAGTGCAGACAAATCTCATTGATGCTATTGAAACAGCAGCTTCAATTACATATACTACTTCCTTTCTTTTCTGATGCCATCAGATACACTGATGATGTGTAGTAAGAAGCTTAATTCTCAGCAGGCCCCAGCTCTGACAGATAAACAAAGATCACAAGCCATTTAGGATCAAAAGTAGTTTTGTTTTGCTCACAAGCCTCTAAGTGAACACACCATGAGTATGTGGGCAGCAGACAGAGGAAAGAACACACTGGTTCCCTCCACAAGCTCGCACCCTATCTAGCTATCTGCCAAGATGTGATAAGTGACTATGTGAGAAAAATTACTGTTCCAGCTGCTATCAAGTGCATTTTGCTGGTCAAGGCTAGCTGTAAGCAAGTATAAGCACTAGTCACTTTGCTGCTAAGACAGATCAGGATTTTAAATAATTTTGAGGCTGTCCCTGCTCAAATAATCTCATACCAGCACACCTTACTTCATAGCTAGTACTTTTAGCGCTTTACCCAGCAATAAAAACAGACTAAGAATACTACAAGCAAAGCACCACCATGTTACACCAGCACATGGGAAGCTACAAGTTTCCAATACAAACAAAACATTCAAATACAAATCAGTTATGCCATTAAAGTGAGCAAAAGAATACATTTTGTTTTCACAAAATCTTAATCTGAAGCCTCATCTTCAGATTAAGATTCAGATTAAGCTTCCTTCCCTTGGAAATAGTCTTGAGGAGATTCTGTATGTAGGAAAATGTATTTGCAAAATGTCCTGTCATCTCTATTGTGCAAAAGGTTTGTTCAGTATTAGTACTCTAACACAAACAACTCTTCTATGCAGATTAAACCCCACCACATCTATGCTACTCTTTGTTGTACAACATAAAGGCAGGTTATAAACCCTACAGCTTTTAAAGCCCTCTTTAAAGTACCACTGAATTACAACCTAAACAAGCATTCAAACAGGAAGGGAAAAGTTAGGCCAGATACATCCATGTGTCAACTGCTGTCACTGTACCAAGTGGGGCTGAATGTCACAAAACTTGTGACATACTGGAATGCAACCAGCAGTACATGTGACAGCAGACATCCAAGGGGTGTAGATGTAGTTTACCCTTCCCCTCTGTACAGAGCCCTAACTAGAAATACATCCTCATTCTTCCATCTCCACAACCCGATGTTACATCCACAGCCACCAGCATCTGTTAAACACACTTAGAACAGGCAAGGTCACATTGTTGTGATCTAGATATGAGGTGAAGTCTTGGCTGCAGGCTTAATAGGTGGGAAACCATTGTGCAAGTCTCACACCTCTGAATCTCTAATTCAGAGAACTACAAATGCATCTGAGCAAGTTGGGAGACATCTCTTCCTCTTCATTGTTGTCCTGAACCAGGTTCTTTCACCTGGTGTGCAAGAAGCCAATCCTCACAGAGTCAATGTATTTGATTTATTTACAGCTCTGACCAGAAAGGGGTACTGGGTTGTAGATCCACAAAACCAGCACACTGAGGCACGCAAAGGCCTACTTAAAAGGTTACAACATTAGGCTATTAGCACACCTTACTTAAGTCACTACTTGCCTAAGTTTCTATTGGCTTATCCTTTCTCTGCTTCTATTTAAAGGCATAGTGTCCCAAGAAATCATGGCACATGCTCGATGAGTAGTGGTCTTTTTGTGAGTAGAGGGTGCCTGAGCTAGGGATGTGTTTTTTATTATTATAATGAGCAAAGTTCATCATTAGGGCAAGTTCTCACCACAGAACCAGTCAAAACTGGGGGTTGATTGTCTCATCATTAAACATCCTGTATAAGAAAGGTATTATCTTCTTTGTTTTGCCTCCTCTTCAAGGACTTAGTCCATCAATTTTCTGTCTTCTATATTCCCATGGTTATTGCTTCTATTACTTAACTGCTTTGGATGGAATATGAAAGAGATGGCATATACTTTTCAATGCAATTAATTAATAAAAAGCTATAAAATACAAACCAACTGCGAATCTTTCTCTAATAAAAAAATTGAAGAAAAACTGAAGGAATCCATTTTGTACCCACTACTAAGTGGATGTTTAGGACAGGCCTTCAAGAACAGCACTTCAAATTGGCTCCTAAGGGGCTGAAGTACCTCAGATTAATCATTTCCATCAAACTAAAAGCACCACCTGTGCCTAGAACTGATCACAGTAAGCTCTTCTACATTTCCAGCACTCTACCACCTGTAGGCCTGGACTATTTGGGTCAACAAATTTGAGTTTTACTCCTCAGAGGCAGGGAGCTCTACAAATCCCAGAAGGAAATGAAGATGCAGTAGCATGTCCTACACAAAGAGTAGACACAGTCTGTGCTGTGCAAGCTCTGTCCACTGCATTAACATTGCTGCCTTCAGGATTATTAAGTCACAGGCACACAACATTGCTCTGCAGGCCAATCAAGCAGAAAGAAGTCACTCTCACAGATCAAGAACTACAGTCCAGGGCCTGCACTTTCCTGTATAGCTGCTAAGAAAAGCAACTCTTACAAGATGCACTAAAAAGCATTCACTACCTTCTCACATAGAGGAGACAGGGTTATACTAGGTAAAAAACACCCCCAGTTTCAGTCTTACTAAGTGACATTTCTCTGATCTGCTTTTGTATACAACATTAATGACCTGAAGTTAATATGGACTTACCATGTCCATCAGTTGCATTTAGAAGCTGAAAGCACATTCAAGTAACACTTCAAAGCACTTTAAAAGTTAACCCAGATTTTAGTCTGCAAATCAATAAACAGCCTACTTTCTAGAGGTGTTGCACCATTTCAAGTCCCAGTGAGATCAACAGAAAGTTGAAACACTCAGTATCTTGGGAATTAATATTACTTAAATGCCTCCACCACTACCCACACACACCAAAAAAATCTACTTTACAGAATAGAAAACAGTATTGAACAAAGGTTTTCTCTAGACATGAACTAGCACCCCAGAGATACTCCCTACACATAGGTCATCCCCTCAGCAGGGATGATCACATAATTCAAGATAGAAGTTTTTAGCCACCAGTCACCACTGGGCACCACACTCCAGTGTCCTGGTATTTCTTCCCTATGATACTGAAGGGTGACTGTTGGAACCCTGGATGCTGAGAATTTTAGACTTTCTGTGCTGACAGGCACTGATCTCCAGGAGAGCACTGCATTTGACCTGAGGCCGTGGAACTGGCTTCCAAAATTGATTGATAGCACTGGGATTACGGGTGTGTAGCTGGTTAGAAGTGTGTAATATCACAGGTTGGAAAACTTAGAGTTTTGGGTTTTTAGTATGGAGGTATGTCGCAGACATCTTTTCATGTAAATCCTTTCCTTGGGATTTTTTTCCTCCTGAGAAGCTGTGAGGCCTCAGGGACAAAATGTAAACAATGATTGTCTGCTGCTGTGGAATGCATCAGGTGGATCTTTGATTGGCCCATCTTGGATGTTTATAATTAATGGCCAATCACGGCAGCTGGCTCGGACAGAGAGTCTGGGACAGCTGCCTTTGTTATTCATTCTTTGCTATTCTTAGTTTAGCTAGCCTTCTGATGAAACTTTTTCTTCTATTCTTTTAGTATAGTTTTAATGTAATATATATCATAAAATAATAAATCAAGCCTTCTGAAATATGGAGTCAAATCCTCATCTCTTCCCTCATCTGAAAACCCCTGTGAACACCGTCACAGAGGTAGATAGAAGACAAGATGGAGGATTTTGGGTGTTGTCTGATCTCCTTCTTGTTCTTCATCTACTCCATTTTCTGCAGTGTTGGTGGCACAGAGTGATTGGTTAGAAAGAACTGCAATGCAGATGTTGCGTGGACAGACAAGTAATTAGTTATTGGTAGAAAGGTAGAAATAAAGTATGTTTTAAGAGTTAATTGGACAAAATAGCCTTAAAAGACCTTGAACCTGTGAAAAATGTTTTTGTGATTTGTGTCAATTGGCAACGGAATCAGCAAATGCTTGTATCTGCTGTGTCGAAAGTGGATGTGTTCCCTGGGATAACTAAAAAGAACGGTTTTGAAACTTTTTGACTGAATAGCCAAATAAAGCATTGAAATAGAAGTAGAGTAAAGAGATGAGGTAGCAAGATGACTGATGCTTAGAATAAAATATAGGAAGTTGTGGTAAAGCTAAAGGGATATTGTAACAAAGCAACTAAATGCTTATGTATAATAAAAACCTTGATGCACTTGACAAAAATCATGTAGCAGACACCGGTAAGGCCTCCTTCCAGACGACCACAAGAACGACAGGAAGCCATCGATGTAGCAGGCAGGGACAGGCGGTTCGCAAGATATCGGGATGTCACGGAAAGTTACAGAAACCCCTCTCCCCCTCTTCCCCAGAGATAACGATCACCCTCGGAATGTAGCCAAGTATGTAGTCCCCTCTAACATAGGAATACCAGTAACTTTCCACTCCTTATTTAACCTTAGAAAGCATTGCACGACCCCTTTCTGACGTAGAGAAGCCCCTGTCTATATAACCCCTTGAGATGAAATAATAAACGCCTTTTAACCGTCCACCACATTGGTGTTTGCGTATGTTACTGGCCCGAGTGACCCAGGAGAGTTTTGGGTTGCCGTGCTGCTCGTTGAAACCAGGTCGCCTTGCCTTCCAAACAGAAGGCAACACATCGACCACCTGGAAAGATTATGAAATTGCTGATCCCAGCTTATTGATATTTGTTGATTTGGACTAATACAAGCACACTAGAAAATGCTTTGTAGGCTTAAAAACAGTATATATACTCTGGTGAACTTGTAGTGGTGTGTGCTGTGAGTGGAGCAGTGACTCCCCGGCCACCCAGCGCTGCTTGCTTGCTTTCTTTAAAATAAAAGATATAGAAATAAAATTCACTTTGGCTATCAAAATTTTATATCAAACCTGTGTGTCTTGTGATTTTTGGTGCCTTCTCTTTGTACGCTAAGTCTGAGATGTAGATGGCATGCTGAACTTCTGATAAGAGAAAAATAAACAACAGCCTGAAGACCGAAAAAAACAGAAGTCCCATCTGTCTCTCAATACTGGCACAGAACTTTGAAGGGGTCTCCCCATCAGTGGGATCCTCAGGGAGGTTTTCCACAAACTGGTCCCCCCGTGTAAAAGTGCGAACTCAGCAAGAAGAGATTGTGCCAGGACTCTCCTTGACGAAAGCCAGAAGCCAGAAAAATTCCTCCAGAGGTGAATATCTTGGCATCTTGGACACTTGGAAAACCCGGTACAAGGGAGCCATATTTCTGTGAGCTGCTGGTTAGAGCACGGACAGATACCCGAGGATGACAGAACCCATTAGAGTTGGCTAAGCTGTCAAGGAGCCAAAATGGGGGGTAATGTCTCGAAAACAGAGGCGGATGTCGTTAATGATCTAGAGATAATGATGAGGTAGCATCCAGTCTGGGTCTCTAGACAGGAACTGGAAGCTGTGTTCTCCTGGGTGAGGGAGGAATTCCCCAATGTTACAGTTATACATTTATTTGACCCAGATCTATGGGAGGATGTTAATACGGAACTCTATCATTCTGCGACACACAAAGAGCAGAAGGCTGCGAGCCTTCTGTCAATCTGAAGAGTTGTTTATGAGGTAATTCATGAGGCAAATTGTCAAAAACCTCTTGCAAAAGGTACTTTGCAAACACCCCAGGGGCTGCAGGGCGTTCCCTTGCAGGCAGGAGTGCCAGGGCCTGCGGCCCCTTCCTCCAAAGCTGCAGAGACTCTCCAGCAGTCAGGAGCCTCCACAGTTTCCCCCCCCCCCCCCCCCCCCCCCAGTCCCGGGGGAAACTGTCCCCCCTGAATCACAAGAGGAAGGCGTTATCCCTGTGAATGCGGGCACAGAGTCGTCCCGACGGACGGATGGGGGAGGTGGGCGGTCGGGGGACTGCAACCCAGGCAAAGCTGCAAATTTATTTAAAAGGTTGCAGAGTGAACAGATTAGACCAGTTGCTGCCAAGGTGGAGTTCTACCTGTTTGTTATTGTAATCACTGGTCGTTTTCGTTAACTACTCCTTTTGTATCAGTACCATCCTGCCAAAAAGCCAGGTTGATAGCCCTTCTCGGACAGTGAAAGGAGGGGACATGGGGGGGGGGGGGAACATCAGAGGGCATGCAAAATAACCTCGGAACCAGCATGCCATGGGAAAGCCACCCCACCAAACTTACCAAAAGACCCCAAAAACAACGAGCCAACACAGAATTAAGAGATCAAAGTGATGTCTGGATGTGAGGAACAAAGTACCGAGCCTGCAGAGATGCTGAGAACCTTTGTTGCCCCTTGCCCTGAGCAAAGACCTCAGCTGGAGCCAGGACCCCAGGACGGCAAACCCAAAAGTTGTAACACGGGGTATACCCCCACTGCTCTTGTGAGGAGGGGACCCCCAGCTCTGCCCCCTAGTGGACAAAGCTGCACATTCCTCCTCCTCCGAGTCACCCTGTGAGCGACGACGGAAAGACCGCGGATCCGTCGAGCCTCCCAACCTTGAGCTGATCACTTCTAATAAAGGCATTAAAAAGGAGAAAAAGTCTCATGCCTTGTTTATTTCAGGAGGGACTTCGGGGCTGTTCAAAACTCAAATTGCTCTTGGGACCATCGGATCAGGCAGATATGGCATTTTTCGAATCCTTTACAACTGCGCATGTCTCGGGTGCAGCGGGGTCCGGAACACACGTTTCTCGACCCCCCTCCCCACCTTGGGGGACGTTCCAGGCAGCTAAGCCTGCCTCCGGAGCTTCTGTGGCAACGCCCCTGCCACTTGGCGGTCCACCCACAGCTCCTGCCCCCGCCCATGCCCCAAAAATGATGTCAGAGGAGTCTTTCCAGTCCCCCCGTTCAGCAGGGGTGGGCTCGGAGCCCGATGATGTCAGCTTTGTTCCACCCCCATTCGCTTCTGAGCCCCAACCCACGGTACAATGGGCGGGATCGAGTGGGTCCGACGTCATCCCCCCCTCGCCCCCCCCTTCCTGCCAGACTGCGCAGCCTCTGAGTGTGCCCGGGGCCTCTCCTTCCTTCATCCAAGGGGCAGCCGCGCCGTGGGGGCTGCCAGAACCTACAGCTATGGCTGTGCCCCTGGACTCGTCACTGCTCACTGCAGATTCGGGACTGCCTGCTGCAGCCCGAACACAGCCCTGGCACGGCTCAGCAGCACCGGCACCGGTGGCGACTGCAGCTGCAACAACCGGTCCCTCTGCAATCCAGGGAGCGGAGCCTGGACCCATTTCGGGATCCTCGCAACCAAACTATGCAGCAACAGCGCCACCAAGTGGAACAGCAGTACCACTGCAGCAAGTTCAAGCACACTACAGACTAAATACCGTAGTCTCAGAACCTCTGCTTGAAACACAGTTAGGCCAAGCCCTTTAAGTACCTTTTCCAGTTCCCTTCTCAGGTGAAGAGAATACGATGAATATATTCCCAGGTAAATGGGAAGTGTCGGGACAAGACACAACAGCTGCAGCATACGTTCCAAAGACTGGTCAGGAGAACAGAGCTCAAGCCATGAGTGATTTAGGAGCACAAAACCCACCAGCTCAAGATATCAGCAGCGAAAATATTATAACCATCACAGCCTCACAAGGCATTCCTGTACCATCACAGGTCCCATCCGACTTTTGGACCACAACAGGCAGCACTCCAGTACTTCATATGCCTGCCCCAACAGCTTGGTTTCCAGGGCAACAGTCCAGCTCCATGACTCACCCACACCTTTTTCCATTTTCAAAAGACTTTATATGGCAGCTCTTCCTCCAGGTCAGGGAATGTGCTCAGGAATTCCTACCACAACATGGTGCACACTTTCCTCAAACCTCCTTTCCAGGGCAAGATGGCAACACCCTTTCTGCATCCTTTGTAAATACTCCCTACATATCTATATCGGTACCATCTGCAATGCCACCAATGGCGGGTTCAGCCATTGCACCCTCTTTTCCCCTGTGTGCACCACCACAAATGTCGCTCCCCATGCCTCAAACAGGAGGGTGAGGGGTGCATGGGATGCATGCAACCTTCAGGCCAGAAGGTGCATCCTGGCAGACTACAAATCCACAGAATATGGGCATGGATATGGTTCCATTTAACAGAAATGTCTCAAGAAATACGTCCGGTTGAACGAACTGGGCAGACATCAGGAAGAAAGCACTGAAAGAAAGAGACTTTGATATAGCAGACACAGATAGCATCACATTGCCAGTGAGATACGCGAGACGAAATGAAAATCCTAGATGGGAACCTCTGGATCACGATGTTGTCAAAGATTTGATGGAAGCAGTGAAAAATAATGGTTTGGGATCCCCATACTTCAAACAGCTTTTGAGAGGCACATTCAACAATTATGACTTGATACTTTTTGATTGTAGGTGCATTGCCTCGACAATTTTTACAGATTCACAACTCCTGCTGTGGGATGCAAGATGGCAGAGGGCTCTCCTTCAACTGAGAAATAGTTATGCGGGAGGACCGCATGCAGCTTTCACACTGGCTCAATTAGCAAGAGATGAATCCCATGACAAACCTGAAGATCAGTCAGCCAAGTTGCCTCGAGATGTGATTGCAGACATTAAAGAGGCAACACGAAAGGCAATTTTGCAAATTCAACCAGTTGGAACTCCAGAAGGCATTTACACAGAAATAAAGCAAGGTCTTTCTGAGCCCTTCATTCATCTATCATCTCATGCAAGCAGTGGACAGACAAGTAAGTGATGAAGTGGCGAAGCCACATCTGCTTCGAAGCCTCGCTTTCGCAAATGCCAATGCAGAATGCAAACATATAATTAGTGCCGTGCCTGGTCAACTAACCATGACTGAAATGATAGAGGCATGCAGTAAGGTGGGCACACCTCAGTACATCGCAGCAATCCAAGCAGGTGTTTGGGGAGAACAGGTCGGGAAACTCCTTCAAGCACAGGATGAAAGACTTTCAAGAACCCTCACAGCTCTCCATGTAACTCCTCAACAAGATAATTCCACAGAAATAATAGCAGCAGAACTCGCCAAAAGGCCATGTTTCAAGAGTGGGAAATTTGGACATATAACAAAATATTGCCCAGAGTCTGCAGGAAATGCGATAGCACTGAATCATTGCCCAAGATGCAGAAAAGGGAGACACTATGCAAATCAGTGCTATTCCAAATGACATAGATGGAAATATTTTACCGTGAAAAGTGTTTCCCAGCAAGTGAAACCACTGTGTAAAGATACAAGTATTAGTAATGATTCAACTACCCAAAATTTCTCTGAAGACAGAACATTTGGGAAACTTCAATCACATCCTATCTGCAGGGTCATCAGCTGATTCCCCAATGATTTGACATTTGGGGATTTCTGGTAGTGAACTTGTAACCTCTGTTATTTCCGTTTTCTATAGGTAATACCGATAAATAGTGATTGTTGTTAATATTACATGAATGCTTAAAAAAGGGTTGTCTTAACCCCTTCGAACACTTGCTGCTAATATATTGATTATGTAATATGAATTTACTGATTTTTGTAATAAGAATTATTATTAAGGTATTGTTGTGGTATTTACAGCCGGCTTTCATATGTTTTACCATCTCTTTGTGTGATCACCTACAAGACACATGTCTCTTCAGGATCCTGCTTTTTGTTTTCTAACAGCTTAGACGTTTTCTTTATCCAGACTGCTGGTCTCGTGGCTTTCTTCAGTTATTATTACAGAAGTATGCCAGCAGAGAGTCCAGCTGTAACATTAACTTCTTTCTTTGGGTTTTGGTTTCGTACTAGGTAATCAGTCTCTCATTCAGCTGCACTTCCTCCACCTTCACACTCTCAGTGTCCAGATCCAGGCTCATAATCCTGCCGGTGACCACTTTCAAATCTTTGAAGAACAGGTTTGCTGTGTTCGAAGAACCTCTGTCCTGAAGGAAACTTGGGAGGGATTCAATTTACTTGATGGTTTGATTGGTTTTTAACCCTAAGGTTTTTTACTCATAACTGCTATTTTTAAGAGCCTTGTTTTAAAATGTTTTAAGTGACACCCACCAATTAGAGTTCGGGCTCTGGCCAAGCTCTAGCTCTACTCGGATGGGATGATTGACAATAAACTCAGATGTTTTCTGCATCAAAAAGTATTCAAGTCGTTTTGGCTTGGCAATTTGACCCTCTATATGACAGCTGAACCTACTTTTAAAGTGAGCTTGGAGAATCATTATCTGGACATGATGTTCCAATTCTCTACTGATTTGAGGTTTATCAGCTGCTGCAGACTCTGGGATGACAGTTCAGTGTTGCAGTGCTTAGTAATTCTATAATTTCACATGTGTTATTGATTATGTGCATTATCTGATTGATTCCTAATTATTGTTAGTGTCTTCTTTACTACATGCATTGTTTTGCTCTGTTTCCTCATGCTCATAACCAAAAGAGTGTTAGTAATAGCAGCTTATGTCATTATCTTACATGTCTCTATGCAATTTTGCAAAACAGAACTGATCAATATTTTATTTCTCATATCATGGCCCACTCTGCACTTCCAAGATTTTGAGAAAATCCTCCAGTCCCTGCGGGGACGTGGGTTTGCTTGTGTTTTAACAGGTGCAGAGTCCAGGTGGATTTCAGTGAAGAATGTGAAACTCTATCAAGTGCAAGACAACTATGATCACTCCACAAGCAGAGAAGAAGTCACACAGATGTGGCTTGCACAGAGATTCCAACCCTTGTGTTTCGCCCACAGAAGACTGTGGACTTTGGGTTTCTTTATGGGTGTGGGAATCAGTGGTATTGTAGAATTTTTGTTAGATGATAGAGGAGTGATCAAGGGTTTCCAAACTAGAGTTCCAACAGGAGTGTTGCTGGCAAGATGTTCAAGTGACAAACATGAGCTGGTAAATTACCTTTTCTCCTATTATAGAAACTTCTGTATCTAAAAGAAGCAGATCCTGACATTTATCTAGACAGCACTGTTCAAAGTCCAGTAACCACATAAATAAAAATTTCCTAATCCTTGCCTACATGCATTTTTTAAAATAAACTTGCCCAATGAAGAGATGAATGCCTAGAGTTAGGTTAAATAAGGACTAGCAACTTATTACTCTGGGATTAATATGGTTTCAAATGGGCATCACAACACAGTGCCTTCTCATGCTTGAAAATAAAGGGTATGGGAAGAAGCTTATGTGGCCATGTACCCTACAAACCTCCAGGCTTGACCCAGGTGTAAGGTTCAATTGGACATACTACATTCACATCAGAAAAGGAAAACAGCACTAAAATCTGCAAACTTTTTTTTTAAGGGTAAGCTTTTGTATATTTAAAGCAAATAAATACACACTGACAATTAAGTGCCTCACTCATTACTTTAAAATGACAAAGCAAGCATTCACTCACAGCACTGACTCCCAATATGATAGGACAGAGCAGACAACATGGGTTTTTTTCTGTCCCCAGAGAAAAATGTGAGAATAGACAGTATAAGGTGGTGCAAAGACTGGATTTGCTTTGAAATTAAGTAAAACAGAATAAGACACAGTAAAAAAATAAGCAGAAGTAAAATGCACAGTGAAGTTCAGTAATAAGTAAAATGCATACTTTTAAAAGTTCAGTAATATTTAGATGGCGTGCAATTTAGTTGATCATAAAAACACTGATGTTGTCCTTCATTAGATTTCAGAGTTGATTTTACATTTGGTTTGTTGGTTGCTCAAGGAATAATGTCATAAAAACAAAACCTATATATGGTATTCATAATTTAGTCTATCACATGAAAAAAACCTTCATGTTTATTGGAAGCTTATCTTACTGCAGCCTTAAAAGTTCCTTCTGCAAGCAAACCATTTGAAGCACCCTTTGACAAGTTTCTTACCACTGCCTCGTTCTTTGGAACAGACGGATTTTACATTGTGAGAAGGCTGCCTTGGATCCAAAAAGGAGACATGTGCCTGTGATCCTACTGCATACACTGACCACTCTGGACCATAAGCCAAACACACATTCTCCCTGCAGTATGGCAACTTTGTGGAAAGTAACTAGAAACAAAGGAAAGACAAATCAACACATTATGATAAGAGAAAAAAAACACTAATAAAACAATTCTGTAAACTATGTTCAAGGGAGTTGCAGTGAAAAAACCCAAAATGCAGCTAAAAATAAGTTCATCACAACTATAGAAGTTTAAGAGAAAAGCAACCTGACTCAGAGAAAAAACAAGCCCTGAAGATTAGATGCCTTATCTGAACAAAACTGAGATGATAAAGGCTGAACCATGTATTATGCAAAGAACAATGGACATTTCGGCATATTGTTTTACATCTTTCTAAGCTGGTATTTCTTCAGCAGGTGTACAGAGACATGATCTCAGTTGAAAAAGCTTACTTCATACAGTAGTATAGATATTTGTGGGTTTGATCTATAATTACACTTAAATAAGTGCAACTTCCTTTATGAAGGCTACTAATTAAGTATCAATTATACTCTCTATGGAACAGCTCACTTCAGCTCACCCAGAACTGTCAGAAAGTTAAGAGCACTTCTCACCCTTAAAAATAAGGTGAGTGGGAAGTTTCTTTCCCCAAGTTCTAATTTTTAGGACATTGCATTTTACTTAAAGATTTATGTGTTTGTCATGGTTTAGGAATGGTATTCCCCAATTTAGTGTTCCCACTGAATCACCCCAGACCACACACCACTTACACACTTCCCCCCCCACCTCCCCCTGCAGTGGGCTGAAGAGGAGAGTTGGAGGCAAAAAAAGGTAAAGGTCATGGGATGTGATAAGAACAATTTACTAGAAACAGCAATGAAATAAGAAAATGAACAGTAACAACAACAATACTAAAAGCAGAGTGTACAAGACAGGTGAACGATTCACATGCGGTTGCTCACTACACGGAATCCAGCACCACCTGACCATACACTCCAGAAAAACCAAAAAAATGCCACCCTCCGCTGTCCCCTCTGCCCATGACATGAGGTGGTATTGAATAATCTCAGGGTCTGGACTGTGCCCCTCCCAACTGCTGCAAAAATTAACCCTGTCCTGGACAGAACCAGGACTTTATCCAACCCTTATTCTATACCATCTAAATCACACCCAGATCCTACATCTTATAGATATATACACACACACAAACATGGGTACCATTCCCTTAGTCAATGGCTGTCCATTCAAAATGTCTTCCAAGACAGGAGGACTGGCGTGCTGTTGGCTGTTTGCTGCATCAGGAGCTCATGACTGGTGTATCTGGAGCAATCGATCCTCATTGTCCATGGTAGTTATGGCACACAGTGGCAGTGGCATTCAGCAACCAATATTAAACAATTCAACATTACAGGCTGTTCTCACCCAAAAATCAAATCCCCTTGAGGTACAGATTGCATTCCCCCATCTCTTTGCATTACGTGCCAAATGCACCCAGGTCCTTGAGCAAAAACAATCCCACAGATGGATTTGCCTTTCCTTGAGGCAGGACTGATCCAAACTGTCTTCCCCAACACATTTCTCATATGCACCACAGGGACATTATCCCCTTCTATGGTATATGCAGGTTTTGATAGGGCAGAGCGAGCTTGATTGGTAGAGCCTCTAGAGTTAACTAACCAGGTGGACTTCACTAAATGTGTATACCAATGTTTGAAAAGCCAACTTCTACCTGAGCAGTGATGTCTTGCCACAATTCAGCAGACCAGATGAGTTTCCCCTTTATGCTTCCAATTGGTCTTTTTCCATTGGTCTAGCCACCCCCACAGAGTATTTTCTACCATCCACGAGTCAGTGTAGAGGTAGAGTGTTGGCCACTTCTCTCATTCAGTGATACCTAAAGCCAGCTGGATGACTTTCAGCTCTGCAACCTGACTTGATCCAACTTGTTGCTTGGTAGCTTCTGCAACTCGCCATGTAGGGCTCCATATGGCTGCTTTCCATGTTTGATGTATCCCTACGATACGGCAGAAAGCATCAGTAAAGACAGCACATTGCTTTTCATTTTCTGATATCTGATTATATGGTGGGGCCTCTTCAGCATGTCACCTTCTTCTCTGAAATTAGTCTGAAATTTTTGCCTTCAGGCAAGTTTGTAATGACTTTCAAGATTGCTGGATGATCGCGGTTTTCTATTTGAGTTCATTGTGTGATCAGAGCAATCTACTACCTCCACATGGCATCAGTGGCATGATGTGCGGAAGGGACTTTTCCTTTGAACATCCAGCCCAGCACTGGCAGTCAGGGTGCCAGGAGGAGCTGTGCTTCAGTGCCAATCACTTCTGAAGCAGCTCAAACCCATTCATAAGCTGCCAGTATCTCTTTTTCAGTTGAGGTGTAACAGACCTTGGATCCTTTTGTATCCCCCAGGGATCATCCTCGAGTCTTTCTGGGTACTTTTTGCCAGAGGCTCCAGGAAGGATGATTCTCCCTGGCTGTGGTATAGAGCACATTTTTCACATCTTGTCCTGTCCTGACTGGCCCAAGGGCTACTGCATGAACACTCTCCTGGTTTAATTTGTTCAAAAGCTTGTTCTTGTTCAGGACCCCACTTGAAATCATTCTTCTTCCAGGTCATGCAATAGAGAAGGTTTACAATCAATCTGACTGTAATCTGGAATATGCATTCTCCCAAAAACCCACAGTGCTAGGAAAGCTTGTGTTTCCTTTTTGCTGGTTGGTGAGGACATAGCTGCTATTTTGCTTATCATATCTATTGGAATCTGATATTGTCCATCTTGCCATTTTACTCCTAAAAGCTAAATTTCCTGGGCAAGTCTCTTGACCTTACTTTGCTTTATGGCAAAACGTGCTTTCATGAGAATCCAGATTATCTTCTCCCCTTTCTCAAAAACTTCCTCTGCTGTGTTGCCCCATACGATGATGTCATCAACGTATTGCAAGTGTTCTGGAGTCTGACCCTTTTCCAATGCAGTCTGGATCAGTCCATGGCAAATAGTGGGGCTGTGCTTCCACCCCTGGGGTAGGTGGTTCCAGGTGTACTGGATGCCCCTTCAGGTAAAAGCAAACTGGGGCCTGCACTCTGCTGCTAAAGGAATGTAGAAAAAAAAACATTGGCAATATCGATAGCGGCACTACTTTGCTGCCTTGGATTCCAGTTTATACTGAAGTTCCAGCATGCCTGGCACAGAAGCACTCAGTGATGGTGTGACATCGGTCAGGCCATGATTATCCACTGTCAGTCTCCACTCTCCATTGGACTTATGTACTGGACACATGGGGCTATTAAAGGGTAAGTGGGTCTTGCTGACCACTCCCTGGTGCTCCAGTTCACGAATCATCTTGTGGATGAGGGTCACAGGATCCTGGTTGGTGCAGTATTGTCGACAGTGCACTGTTGTGATAGTGATCAGTACCCTGTTCTTCTTGGACCCTCAGCAGTCCCATATAGCAGAAGGATCCTCTGAGAGACCAAGCAAGGTATTCAGCTGCCTAATTTCCTCTGTCTTCACAGCAGCTATCCCAAAAACCCAGCAATGTCCTTTTGGGTCCTTGAAATACCCTCTCCTGAGGTAATCTATGCCAAAGATACACGGGGCCGCTGGGCCAGTCACAATGGGGTGTTTTTGCCATTCATTCCCACCCAGGCTCAGTTCAGCTTCCAGTATAGTCAGGTGTTGGGATCCCCCTGTCACCCCAGAAATAGAGATAGATTCTGACCCTACATATCTCAATGGCATCAGGGTACATTGTGCACCAGTGTAAATTAAAGCATTGTACTCTTGTGGGTCTGATGTGCCAGGCCATTAGATCCACATAGTCCAGTAGATCTGATTATCCCTTTCCTCCAACGGGCTGGAGGCAGGGCCCCTCTAGTTCTGGTCATGGTACTCATTGCTCACTTCTTATAAATATGATCAACCACAGGTCCCTTCAAGAGGTTTGGAAGTAACATCAGCACCTTCCCTTCTGTCTGAGGACCTGCCCACTGGAAACTGAAGCAGAATTTTCCTTGAAGAATTACCCGTGGTGGTTGTTCTTCCTCTCAAAACTCACACACCCATAGCTCCTAGGGCAGAGGTGGGTTTTCCATCCCACTTCTTCATGTCCTCTCTGTGGTCATGCAGGTAAAACCACAGGTTACCTACCTTGTGGTGTATTCCCTCTCTCTCTTGAGCAGGGGCGTGCTTGCTCTTAATAGCAGAGACTCTGGTCTGTACTGGCAGGGCACAGGACATTTTCTCTTTGAATTGCTGGAAGTCCTTGGACAGCTGAGATGCAGGCCCACAGGGAGGAAGAGAGACTTTCCTCATATTGCCAGAGTTGGGCAACCAAATTATCCACTGTTTGTTCATGACATCACTGCCAATGAGTTGGCGTATGACAATGGCATGCTCCCATATGAACTTGTGTCACATGGGTTGTGTGCCCTAAACTTCATCTGGATCTACAGGGGACTGCTTGTTATTTGAATCTCTATAGAGTACCTCCAGGACAGCTAATTCTCTCAGGTACTGGATACCTTGCTCCATGGTGTTCCACTTGTCTTGGTGCACTGATAGATCCTCTTTGAAATCATATCTTTCCCTCACACTTGACAGGAATCACCTCCAGAGGCTGAGGATTTCTGTCCTTTTTCCAACGCTGTTGTCAATGCCTGCATCCCTGGAAAGGGATCCCAGTTGCTTGGCTTCACTATCCTCTAATTTCCAACTGTGGGTTGTGCTATCCAAGCATCAGAGAAGCTGGGTCACCAGGGGCTCACCCTACTGGTGGCTGAAATATTTTCATATATCGTGCAGCTCACCTGGGGATAGGGATTGGGTGATTATCTCTGTCCCTGCTTCTTCCTCCTGTTCTGAGGGCCCTACTTCCTCTTCATCCTTCACTATGCAAACTGATTTGGTCTTGCATTTCTTTTTCTGTATAGGTATGACTGTTACCATCATGTGTTGTTCCTCTGGTTCAGCTGCAGTTTGAGTGGCCACAGTGGCAGTTGCTCTGCTTTTCTCCTTCTCCTCCCCCTGAAGGTGCTGTCTAGTGACAAGTGGTATCTGGTAAACAGTAGCCAGGGCCCAGCACATTGCATTACTTTGTGCCTCTCTGGAATCACCACAGCATTTTCCTTTCAGATATTCTGCCACTTTATCAGGGTCCTGTTCAGGGGGTGAACTTCCAAACCATTGGAGAACAGAAGTCCTCCGAAACTGTCCCATTTTCTCCCACATTCCATGCCATTCATGACTATCCACCCTCCGGGTAGATCTCTGAATGACCATACAAGAAGTCTCTTTCATAATTCTAAACATGTACTGAGTAGACATAGCAACAAGAACACGCGCCTTCCCCTTAACATCCAAAGGAAATTCAAAATTCTCACAAGCTGTTGTAACAAACCTGAAGGAGGAAAAGGGTGTGAAAAGCTGGGGCAAATCATCCTCCCCTGTTCTCCCTACAGACAGTACAATTATTAATGAATTCCCAGAGGTAGCACCCAAGGCAAATGCAGGAGAGCAGCACTCAAGACACATCCTAAATGACCCTCATTGCCCTTGATGTTATCATGTCATAAACTGATATCCCACAGTACAGCAATAAAGCAATCCTGATCTCTCTCCCTGCTCTGAAAAAGAGCACCATGAGGAGCACATGGGGGAACATATACAGGGTTAGGTACCATAATGTGAACAGACCAAGCAAAGTTGTGACCAGTGGCTCTGTACCTAATACAAATGCTTAGATCGAATTTGTTTCCAACCTGCTCTGGTCAGATGTGTTGTTATCTCAATGCTTCATGCCTCACATTGGGTGCCAAATTGACTGTCATGGTTTAGGAATGGTATTTCCCAATTTAGTGTTCCCATTGAATGACCCCAGACCACGCACTACTCATTCACTTCCCCCTGTGGTTGGGATGGGGAAGAGAATTTGAGGCAAAAAAAGGTAAAGATCACGGGTAGAGATAAGAACAATTTACTAGAAACAGCAACAAAATAAAAAAAACCAAACAAGAACAATATTGATAGCAGTGTGTACAAGACAAGCGAATGATTCACACGTGATTGCTCACTCTGTAGAACCTGGCACCACCCAACCATACACCCCAGCAAAACTGGAAAAATGCCACCCCCTTCCATTCCCTCTACACTTGGTGTGAGGTGGTATTTAATAACCCCAGGGTCAAGGCTGTGCCCCTCCTGGCTGCTGCAAAAATTAACCCTGTCTTGGTCAGAACCAGGACAGCGTTTTACAAACACTGCTGATCTTTCATCAAGCATTTATAGGAAATAAAGAATAGTGAATAGCCTTCAATGCAAAGCAATGTTTTAAGTTTTACACCAACAGAAAAGCACCTTTGATAGTGTGTGCTCTGCTTTCCAAAGATGAAAATACCCATCCAAGGACACAGCTCCCAGTTCCTATTATGAAAAAAAGAAAAAAAAAAGAAAAAAAAGTAAGAGTTAGTTTTTGTATTATAGATGTCCTTACAAACTCACACTCCAGGTTGCTTCTCTAGTATATTTTATTTAGATGACTTTTTTTTTCAAATACATATGGACAGTTTTAGTGATAGTAAAAGATTTTAAAATCACAGAAAATTCGGGGAGCTAGAAAGAAAAGGCTTACTAGGCCCTGGGAAAATATTAAAGGTAGGTCCTGGGGAAATGTTAGGCCTTGTATTTGCTAGATCATGTGAAACTGCACCTGTGTAGTCAGTATATGATAAATGATATAATTGTTAGATGTGATTAGATATAATTATTGTTTAAAGAATCATGAGAAACTATGTTAGAGGTTTGAGGGGGATCACGAGAAATCCATGCTTGGATGAAATCAATGTATACAATAGAATAATGTAAGTTTAATAATTAATATGTACGTTATATAACGATAGAATATAAAACATGTTCGGCCCGACACCATGTCAGAGTCAGATTTGGGTCTGTGTACCCCTGACACCCAGAGCTCTTAATAAAAGCACCTGCATATAATCATTCCGTGATTATGTGTTCCTGAACGCTAACATTAGGACTACTCAACTGTCTTGCTTATCTTACTGACCTTGTTCTTATTGTTGAAAGCCAATGCTCGGACTTTGCAGTTGTCAGGATTGGTGTTCTCCTTAGGAATATCCTTCAGAGCCCTGTGTGTTATGTGGGCATAGACAGGAACTTGAGAGAGATTATGCCTGGCATCAGTTTTGGACAACACATCCTCTGTAACTTCCCAAAGACCCATCGAACCATCCCGGGAACCTGAATAAGTAGTCCATAACAGCATTTCAAATATACATAATTATCCTTTTTAGAAAATGAACAGCAATAAACAATGAGGTCTTAAAAAAAGAAAGGATACTTTAGATTCATTTAATCTAACTGAACACACTGTTGGTGCCTATGTATTAGGTATTATTAACAAAATCATGATTTAACTGAGGTGTTAAGTTCATAACATTGTGAACTTATTGTCAACTGGTTTGTCTACATGGTTTCCAATCAGCTAGATCACCTAATCTGTTTTCAAACTGATTAAGATGCATCAAAAAACCATGATCCTGTACAACAATCACCATTAGAGATTCACATGTGGAATAAACTCAGAGGCAATTGAATAGCCTATGTGTTCAGCCTGAGCCTGGCTTACTGAGGCTGAGATTGACAGTCTGTTAAACCAATACAAAAACCTACAAGAAAACTCAGTGGGGTTTATACCAATTCTAGACAGTTTGATTTCTGACAGTATGTTTATGGATATGTACACATACATTAGTGAACTGAACAGAAACATATATTTAAAACCACAATTTGCATCAATTTAAATAAAATCTACTGTTAATTCAACTCATTCAACCTCTTGTTTAAAGAATGTAACACAGGAACTGAGGCCAAACAAGCAAGAATTCATTTTATTTTTCGACTGAATTTGAAGATAATGATACAAAATATGAATCAGTAAGACCAACAATACTGGATGAAGAAAGTTAAATGTCTTTGGTTCAAAGATCAATACGGATTTAATCCAAGGTCCTATACCCATCCCTTCTGGTGTTTAGGCAACTCCCTTCCATTTAAGTCAGCTCTGATAGATTTGACATGTACCTCCATTTCTTCCCTACACAATGTCACTTAATGGGTTTTTTTAATGCAGATATTTGGGTTAGAGAATTGCAAGGATCAACTCAAGGGTTAGCTTTTGTTTTTTTTATATTACTGAATCATCAGTTGAAGCATTTGATTTTTATATGAGACTGTTAAGATTTTCTGTCACCTGCAGTTTGACACCTCCTTGAATGGAGTACAAAACCCTCTCAGCACAGAAAGACAGTAAACTAATACATTAATTCAATGGCATATTGCTGCCTTTACTCAAGGTAAGTAATACTTTATGAAGTTACACTGATTATCCAACTACACTGACTAAAAAGTCAGTAATTGACCTTTTCTATTAGAACCTTCTGTATTAGTTCCCACAATATGTGTGCCTATATATATATACATACACACACACACACACACACACACACACACACACAACTTTGCTGATAGCTTGATAAAACAAACTGAGTTTTGATTAATCAGTCTTCCATAGGATTTCAGGAAACTAGTATTGTTCAGCTGTATCTTGAAATTATTCTGGTGTAGAATCCTTCCCTTGAACTTACTGTGTTAAGACACCCTCTCATGTTAACACCTACTGTAAAGACAACAGTATTCCCTCCAATACTAGAAAAAAAAAGTACAATCTAGATCAGGGCTCAACAAATTAAAAAAAAAAAAATTAAAAAAGCTAAGTGCTGTACTAAGACCAAGAATGGTTTAAATAGGCAAAGTAGCTCCAAATGGTTTCAAATCCCTTCTAAAGGTGCTTCCCTAAGACCTATCAAGTGCTGTACATCAGTATAAAATTCTGGGGAAAAAAAAAATTAAAAATTACCATTACCAGAAACAGCCATAGTATCACTTATCCATGCAATTGAAAATATCCAGTCCTTATGTCCATCCTAAAAGAAAAAAAAAAAAGAAAAAAAAGGACAGATTTTCTGTGCCATTATATTCTGCAGTGGTCTCAAGGCAGACAAAAAAATATCAAAGTGAAGAATACTTAAGTGCAAACTCAGAAAGAGAAGACCTATGCTAAAAACATATAAATAATATTCCACTATCCAGCTGTAGCAGTTTAAGTACCTAACAGTAATTTTAACTTTTATTGATTTTGACATGTATAATTAATAGAGAGCAATTAGGCAATAGAAAAACAGATCTCTGACCAAGGAAAAATTAATCTCAATTCTAAGGACTTGGATTTCTTCCATTTTGAAAGCAGTGTTCTTTACTTCTATAAAGTAGCTGCTTATTTTTATTTCCTCAAATGCACATCCCTAAAAAGAAACAAAAAAATTATGTTTGAAATATATGACCTACTGATTAAATTTTCAAGAATCTTTTACTCAGAAGGTGAGAAGCCTGTGTATAAAAAAAAGACCATAAGGGTCTAGTTCTGTTTGAAAAACTGCAGTCACAGTGGCACACGAATAACAAGTCATGCAAATCTTCAGATTCAAGCCTTTCTGCAGCTGGTTATCTGCTACTGCAGAAACTCTGACCTGAGCTCTGCTGTTGTAGCTAACGTCTATGTGAAGTCCTGAATCAAAAAGGAAAAATAAGAGTGCTTACAGGACACCACTATACCCATTTCAGCCGTTTTCTTTTTAAGATTGGCTGTTTTAAAAAGGCCTCATGATGTTTCAAAAATAAAACCAGTATCAAAGTCTATCAAAGTGCCACAAGCTACTGGGTTAGAACTACTCCTCAAAGCCAAGTTCCACCTGTGAAATAATACATATATAAGCTGCACTGGAGAAGAGAAAGCCTTGAATCATCTTTACAACTTCTCAAATGAGCTTTTTCACTAAAGCTAAGTTTCAGAGATCATCATCACCCCAATTAGACTTTGACAGTGAAGATTTTGTTACATTTTCAGTGCTTAAAAGTAATCTGAAGTAGACCTGAATGAGGATAAGAAATAAATCTGACTTAGAACCCTGAGAATCCTCTCATATATTTATGTACTCATTCATATTTAATTCACTCTCCACTACAAAACTCCCAAATTTTACACTTGCTTTGACCTTACGCACTTCAAAGTAGTAATTCTTGGGACAGAATAAAATTTCCCAAAATACTCCCACTTACATCTCCCACACACACAGGATCAAGTGTAGGCAGACGATAAATTGCAAGACTGTTCGGGTTGTCTCCACCTGTGGCCAGAAAGGTCCTTGAGGGGTTGAGCTCAATGGCATGAATACCACATCCCTGCTGGTTCACCATGGCAGGTTCACGATCTTTCAGAATAGGAATCTTGGTAATTTGACCAGTCTGGACATCTATTACAAATAACTGGAGGAAAAAAGCAGATACAAGTCATTATCACACAGATAAGAAAACCAAGGTGGTCAAATATCCTTCCTATTTTGAACAAACATTCTTTTAAATGTAGAATCCACAAATGTTGCAAATATGGTTGAAAAATGTATACATTCCTTCTTAAAACAATTAAATTAAATAACTGTGGGTTTTACTTTAATCATCCATCCTTGTTTTTGGCTAGGATAACGTTAACTTCCTTCTTAGTAGCTGGTATAGTCCCGTATTTTGGATTTAGTATGAGAATAAAGTTGATAACACACTGATGTTTAGTTGCTGCTTGATAGTGCTTACTTTAAATCAAGGACTTCTCAGTTTTCCATTCTGTATAAGCGAGCAGGTGCACAAGAGGCTGTGAGGGAACATAGCTAGGACAGTTAACCCAAACTGGCCAAAGGGATATTCCATATCATAGAACATTATGCTCTGTATATAAAGTAGGGGGTTGGGATTGGCTGGGAGCTGCCAATCACTGTTGGGGGATGGGCTGGTGTGAGAGTCTGTCCGAAATATCCCTCATCTGCCTCAAGATCGTCATTGGGGGACCACTGAAGAAAAGACCCCCCTGTCTAGCCCTGTAGGAGAAAGTCACATGCCAAGCAGGGCCCTGAGACCTGAGAGCATTGCTAAGTTATTGTTTTCACAGGTGTATTTACTGTATGCTACACTGAGCTCAACAAGAAGAAAGAAGGACATTCTGACCTTTTTGCAACAATAGCTCTGGGATTTTCCCCCACCTCTCAGCCTGGCTGGACTTCTCCTGAGTTTAGGGGTGGTCCCCCAAAGAAGACCCCTCTCGCTCCTTTGCAACCACCGTGACAGCCAAACTGAGATGTAAGAAGCCTCTTCACCAGAGAAAAACTGAGACATGAAATCCCTATGTGAGAAGGCCCCCTCCAATGCTTTCCAAGGACTGGGACTGAAACCCCCCAACCTGGGGGAGGTGTGTGGGGGGAGGCAAGCTGACCAAAGCAAGATGGATGTTGCAGGTGCAAGCAGTGGACCACAAAGACAATGGCTCTTGCTCACTGCTGAGAACATGGACTGTGTGTATCCTTTCCAAATACCATTCTTTCCCCCAAAGATACAATAGACTACCTTTGATTCGGTTTCAAGATCTATTCCCCTTCCCCCATCAAAAAAGAGTATAATTAGAGTCCAGATGAACTGCACCCCTGAGATCTCCCCGGACGTGACCTGGTGAACTCCATTGGCTAGACACCAAAGGACTTCGCCGTTCTACATTTGGTAGCTATTTACCCTTTTCTTTTTCCTCCCTCTTTTCCCTTATTTTTCCCTTTTTCCCCAATTCCTACCCAACGCATTTTGGCTGTGGTTATTTCAATAAAGGTGCATTTTTTTTGACTATCACTGCAAACCCCCCTTGTACCGTGTCGGTTCTTTTTGCACCCTGAGATCACGAACCATCACGAAACCCATCCTGCCTTCCTGCTTTCCTTCTCCTCCAGGATGATTACAGTAGTATTTGAGAATGTGTAAGATTTTAAATATCCTTTCAATACACTTGCAACCAACCTGGCCCTTTTGCTAGGAGCCAGCATGTTGCTGCATATAGTTCAGGTCTTCTTTCAGATTAAACAACTACTTAAGAACATCACCCAGAGATTTGCCCTGAGGCTGAATAGTTCTGAGTGATGGGGTATGCAGGATAGTATGGGCAAGTGCCTAGGACAGTGAGCACCTCCAATGTTTTTGAACCTCACCCCCGAACAAGTGCATAATCGGGAAGATGTGTGTTAATGTCATTATAAACAATTCTATGGGTGAAGGTGTGGGTGTTAACGTCTTTGAAATGGGTCTTAATGTCTCTACTGACTTAGGGCAGCAGGCTTGTTACAGGGCCCAGACAGCTTGGCTCCTGAAACAGACAAGTGGGGTCTGCACAAGGCTGAACTTCTGAACTTTGGGGTAAAACACTAGGTTCAAGGGGGAATATGAGGTAGGCAGTTCAGGAAGGCTGTACCTTCCTAGTACCTCCGCCAGTGGGGAAAGGAAGAGAGGGCAACATGCAGCTGGTAGTTTAGAATAAAAGGAGGCTGTGTCCACCGAAATCCCGAGAGAGAAAACCCTGCAGGCATGTGCCCCAGTGGACTCTCTCCCTTTATTTGAATAAAGTTGCAGGACTCCTCTGTCTCCTTTATGGACACTAGCTTTTCATAGTGTGAGAAACTACTGCTCACTTTTTAAAATTTTAAAGGTTTATAAAACCTTAACAAAAAGTACAACAAAAAGACGAAATAAGGAAAAATTACAGCTCTGGGAGCCCCTGTGACTATCAGCCACATGCTTACCTACAAAATGGATGCTCCGCCATTTATACTGCTACCCCCTCCTAATGTCTTGTCAGTCGACTCCTTCCTTGCCATCTAGTGGTGGAGATCACTTTCTTACATCTTGATTGGAGGTCAGGTATTACTATAGTAACAAGCCAACTCTCCCCAAATGCCCCAACTACCAAGGCCATCCCGTGATAACAATGCGGGGGGGGGGGGGGGGGGAAATGACATAATAAAGTAACATAACTATACATCTACAAACCTTCTTTTAACATACATATAATGTTCACCCCTTAACTGTGAGAGCCAACCATCTCATTACTCATCTATAACAATAGCATGATTTTCTGTACACAGTCTTTGTGAAAAATGCTTTTTTATTATTGGCTTTTTGCAAATATTAAAATTAATATTATATGTGTTATGTTAAAAAGTTATACTGTATTAATCTGTGGAAGGGGCTAACAGCAGGCCTGTTAGCTAAAGGAGCGAGAAGAAGCTGAGAAGCAAGAAGAAGCTGATAAGGAGCTCTCTCCAAGGCTGTAACCAAGGAGACCAAGAGAAGTGAGGAATCGAAGAAAGATAAGAACTTTGCAGATGGACAAAGTATTTTTAGAAAGTTAGTTGAAGTCACTGTAACTTTTCACCAATAGTGTTATGTTGATTTATTGTAGCCAATAGTTAGGGTAGAAGAAGCATAAACAATTGGAAAGTGTCTAAAAGTCTGCCATGTTCAATAATAAAGAGTTGTCATCTGAGACTGCGTGTGGTCTCTGCTTTGTGTCATGACCGCCTCGACAGCGACATCTGGTGATCGCCAAGTGATATAACACCCTTAAGAACATACTCGGTCTGGACCCATACGGGGTTCTAGCGACTGGCAACCGTGACCCACTGGGATGTAGTGGGGGAGGCGGCGTTGGTGCAGCTGAGAGTGGCAGGTGGAAGCCACAGGGAGGTCCGGACCTGATTTTCTCCTATCAAGACACCTGGAAGTACGTGAGCCACCAACTAGTAATGATGGGACATAATTTATCTAAAGAGGAAGAAAGTGTTTTGGCTACATGGAAAGTTTTGTTAAGAAATAAGGGAATTAATACTTCAGACTTTGCCCTTCGTAGTATATTGCTGTGGGCTAAATCACAGGATTTTGGCACTGATCCTGACACAGCATTTAGTGTTAAAGCATGGAAAAAAGTCGGGGACAGACTGTGGGAAGTCATCCGAGAGGGAGATAAAACTGTTGTCGATCTAGCTGTTACTTGGGGATCACTCTTTGAGGCATTAAAGGAATGGAAAACAGTGCGAGAACAAGCAGAGCGGGATGCAGATGAAGAATTGGGGCTGATAACAGAAACTGACGGGGGGGATGAGGCAGAGGGGGCCTCTGATGGGGAACTTGATGAATCTATCCTTGAAGAAGGTGCAGGTGCTACGCAAGTTACCTGGCAAGCTGCCAAAGCTTCCGGGAAGGCTGCCAGAGCTTCTGGGAAAGCTGCCAGAGCTTCTGGGCTGGATGCCAAAGCTTCTGGGAAAGCTGACAAGGCTTCTGGGCAACCTGCCATAGTATCTCCTTATCAGATCCCTAAACCTCTTTATCTCACACCTGCTCAGCAGCTCGGATGGTGCCTGTATATACTACACCACCAGGCCAGTTAGCTGAAATGTCTTTAGCAGAGAGAGAAACCCAGCCCTTTGCCCCCCCGCTTCCCTCCTCTCTAGTCCAGCCATCTGCCCCCCCCCACTCCCCTCTGAGCTGCTTGAACAATCTGCAAGGTCGTATCCTCCGTTACCTGACAGTGACAGCAACAGCGAATCAAGTGATGAGTCGCCCGCAGTAACACCTGAGTTGGGGCAAGGAACTGTTGTCAGTTTAGCTTCTAATAGCTCTAGCCTTACTGCCCCATGGACTTTGCCCCCATGTCAAGTAACTGTGCTTCCTCGACACCCTCAGAAGTTTTGGGAATTTGTTAGGAGGAAAGCAGCTGAAAAAAATAATTGGGACATCATAGATTAGGTTCTCCAAGAGTACCTCAGGAGAACAGTGCTAATGCAAATGTTGCTTGTGATAATCCTATGGCTTTTCCAGTTTTTAAAGCAGCTCCTGGGACAGGGCAGGATGATAGTCATCACATCTTTGCCTGGAGGGTTGTGCAAGATCTCCAATCGAAAATGGCTCAGTATGGTATTAATTCCTCACATGTAATGCAATTAATACGTGTAATTAATGCAGATCTGCTTGCACCTTATGACATCATGCATCTTGCTTCAATTTTATTCCAGCCAGTACAATACGGTGTATTTCAAGACACTTGGAGGTGAGTGGCTGAGCGCACAGCTTTAACAAATATGCAGTTGCCTCAACACAACCCTCGTCATGCTGTGGGTGTTGATGCCTTACTGGGGACTGGGCCTTTTGCTAACCCAGATTTACAGGCAAGGTGGGATCCTTCAATTTTGGAGCAAGCTCAGCAAATTGGCATGAGTGCTTTAATTAAAACAATGGAAATGGCAGCTCCAAAACAGAGATATGTTACTATACAACAAGGGATGAGAGAACCATTTTTGCAATTTGTGGAAAAACTTGCTGCAGCTATTGAGAAACAGGTAGATGATGAATCTTCGCGACACAAATTGTGTATACAATTGGTTAAAGAAAATGCAAACCCAGACTGCAGAAAGATTATTGACACTTTACCTGGGGAACCCACATTGCCTGAAATGGTTATTGCTTGCTCGAAAGTTGGTTCAGTCAAGCATGAAATGGCAGCTCTTGCTGCAGTTCTAGGACCTTCATCGAAACGCTATAATTGTGGACAACAAGGGCACGTAAGGGCACAGTGTAATACCTGGAAAATAACATCTAAGTCAAGTGCAAGCAGCGATATTGTGTGCAATCGTTGGGCACAATAAGTGGGTCCGCAGGGATTGATATACCCACCGCTGACACAGTAACCATTCTAACAAAAGAAATAAGTGCCCCTCGATGCCTATGGTCCAATAGGACAGGGATTGAGTGCGTTTTTGATAGGGAGATCAAGTACTACACTTAGAGGTATTCATTGCATCTAGGACTTATTGTTGCTGATTATTTAGGACAGATTCATGCTATGGTATCTATTGACGACCCTCCTGTCACTATTCAGAAAGGAACTTGCATTGCTCAAATTGTACCTTTTGTGAATTCTGTTCCGAATACGGTGGACCGAAGTCGCGGCACAGGAAGTTTTGGATCAACAGGAGTACCTCAAGTGTTCTGGACTGAGAAAGTAACGGAGAACTGTCCAGAAAAGACATGCATTCTCACCGCCAGTGGATGTCATCCAGGAACTATATCAGTAACAGGTTTGATTGACACTGGAGCAGATGTCACAATACTCTCGCGACTTTGCTGGCCTCAATTGTGGCCTCTCCTTCATGCAAGTTTTGGACTTCTGGGGTTGGGTGGTGCTACAACAGGTGGTTTGTCAGCCATGGACAGTTATTGGTGCTCGAAAACATCCTTACTTCATCATGCGCATTCGTAGCCATACATCATTACCTGGATTTTTTGTTGAGGGCAATGCCTATGTAGATTCTCTAGTAGCTGCTGCTGCAATCAAAACTGTACCTACTGTGTTGCAGCAGGCAATTTTATCTCATCAATTTTTTCATCAGAGTGCTCAAGCTTTACAGCAGCAATTCAAATTGTCTCCTGGTGAAGCAAAATCAATTCTTTATTCTTGTCCTGATGGTCACATGACTCATGTCACTCAGTATTATGGTACCAACCCTAGGGGTCTTTCCACTTTAGAGGACTGGCAAACTGATGTTACTAAAATGCCAGAATTTGGTCACTTTAAGTATGTTGATGTCACAGTTGATACCTTTTCTCATGCAATGGTTGCTTCAGCATTCACAGGAGAAAAAAATTGTGATGCTAATCGTCATTTTTATCATGCCTTTTCTATCCTAGGTGTTCCGTGTCATGTAAAAATGGATAATGGTCCAGCATATGCTTCGCAGAAAATGCAAGCATTCTTTCATGCTTGGGGCATTGAGCATTCAACAGGCATTCCACATGTCCCCATGGGCCAAGCAATTATTGAAAGGGCTCACAGTCTTCTTAAATGTCAGGTTCAAAAACAAAAAGGGGGAATGCAACAGGAGTCACCTCAAGTGAGATTAGATAAAGCTGTTTATGTGCTAAACTTTTTGTGTCCCCTACCTGACTTACAGTTATCTCCAATCTTTTACCATTTTTCCTCTTTGAATTCTAAGCAACCAGATTTCAATAGAAATATCAAGGTATGGGTCAAGGATTTAATTACTGGTATGTGGTCTGGTCCAGCAGAACTAATAACCTGGGGGAGGGGTTATGCTTGTGTTTTGGCAGATAATGGTCCTCGATGGGTTCCTGCTCACTGTGTTAAACCTTATCTGGAGTGTGCAGGAAGGGACAGGATGGATGGTTCCGCAGCTGAAGCAGAACATGCAGATGACACTGGCTAAGGCCATATATCAGGACATGTATTTCATCAGTCTTAAGGATAAAGTAGTTTGGAAATTTAAAAGTACTTATAGATGGATGAAGGACAGGAACGATTGTATTAAGAATGGGAATGTTAATTTTGTTGATGGTTGTGATTGTTGTTTTGTGTTTCCCCTGTCTGCTTGGATTTTTGCAAAGGGCCCTGCAAAAATCCATAGCAGCTGTATTTACAGTTCAAAAACAAAAAGGGGGAATTGCATGAGGGGCTAACAGCGGGCCTGTTAGCTAAAGGAGCGAGAAGAAGCTGAGAAGCAAGAAGAAGCTGATAAGGAGCTGTCGTGGTTTGAGAGGAAGTAGGTTTTCTGGGATATGCTGTGGTCACACCAATGAGGTTCAGATTTTAATATTGGCACCTGGTTTGGCCACTGGGGCATTGGATATACCTCTGAGAACACAGGGGTTAAAAGCAGAGCTCTCCCCTGGGAGGCTCTCTTTGGTTTCCAGTGGGAAAGTGTTCGGGTCCCTCCCCCCCCCCCCATCCCAGCTGCTGGCTGGGCGGGGGGAGAGGAAAGCCATGCGGCCGGCAGAGGTAGGCCTGACCTTGAGGGGTGGAAGAGAGAGACAGAGAGACAGAGAGAGAAAGAAAGCCGGTGCCTGGGGACTGTAACCTTGAAATTTGATATCATGGGCTGGTGGCGCGGCCCGGCCGGTGGAGAAGGGGGGTGCGCACCGAGAAGGAGTCTGGCCGCTTGTAGGAGCTTTAAACCCCTTTTTGGACTATGAAAACTTTGCAGAGCATTGACCTTTCCTGGAGGGGAGATGGAGTGGAGGATGAAGAAGGAAATGTGCAAGTGTGATGAAGGTCTGGGCAAGTGAGAGATGTGGGAGAAGAACCTTAGGTGTAAAGAGATAATGGAGTGGCTTTTTGCTGGACTCTTTTTGTATAGCCATGGACAGAACCATGTTTCCTTGTGATACAGAGACTGCATCCAGGGGGGGCAATGCCTCAGAACCAAGAGGGTTCAGTGTTGGTACCCCTTGGCCCCAGGGGGTGACAAAATTTGGGGGGGACAGGGTGTCCCAAAGGAGAGACTGCACTCTTTTTGGAATGGGACAAAGCATCCTTAAAAGACGACCCTAGAAGCAGCTCTGGTCCGTGTTCAGTGGTGAGAGCACTGGACATGAAAGGAAGAGGTCACCATGGCACAAGAAGGACTCCTCTCGTCTTGACGAATTTAGAATGGATTATCTACAGGGTGGTGATGGATCAAGAGTCGGTGATTTGGGAGATAGATGTATTGGAAATGTGGGGGGGGGAGGAGGAAATGTATTTGTAAGGTTTTCATTTTCCCTGTGTGCGTTTCTTTTTACTTCTTGTTGTAGTGTAGTTAATAAAGCTTTCTTTTTTTAAGTGGAGGTCTGCTTTGCTTATTCCTGGTCACATCTCACAGCAGAAACCAGGGAGAAGGTATTTTCATGGGGGCACTGGCATTGTGCCAGCGTCAAACCTTGACAGGAGCTCTCTCCAAGGCTGTAACCAAGGAGACCAAGAGAAGTGAGGAATCGAAGAAAGATAAGAACTTTGCAGATGGACAAAGTATTTTTAGAAAGTTAGTTGAAGTCCCTGTAACTTTTCACCGATAGTGTTATGTTGATTTATTGTAGCCAATAGTTAGGGTAGAAGAAGCATAAACAATTGGAAAGTGTATAAAAGGTCAGCCATGTTCAGTAATAAAGAGTTGCCATCTGAGACTGCTTGTGGTCTCTGCTTTGTGTCATGACCGCCTCAACAACGACATTAATCCTTTTCAGTAGTGTGTTAAATATAGTTTTAGGCTATAACATAATGTTAAAATAGAAACTATGCTATGCAATATACTTTTTTTAACTAGTTCAAGAAAGGGATGAGATAATCCAGAAATTCTTCACACAGAGATAACAGCAAAAAGACACTAAAATCCCAAAGAGAGGAATTATTGCCTCCTTATCGTAAAGAACTAGTCTCCTTCTACCTCCTTCCAGACACTGAGGGGCCAACAAGATGAAGGGGGGGAAAGTTGACAATAACCAGAGAAATCCCTAGTTTGAAAGGAATGTATGTATCTTGTATGAGATATATGAATATGCAACAGGCTATTGCTTTTAAGAGTTAATGCTTTGTTAGCAAGCTATGCTTTCAAGTGGAAAGCATCCGAATGTTCGTAATTCTTTGCTTTTATTGTCCTTTATTGTCCTAACTCTGATTGTCCAAATTCTTATTGCTCTAATTTGCATTACTATTTTTATAACCATTTTATTACTATTAAACTTTTAAAATTTTAAAACAAGTGATTGGTGTTTTTCACAGTCTTGTTTAAAGCAGTGGTCCTATGGAAAAGTCTGGTCCTCCTGTTGAAGTTCGGGTCCTCCTCTGGATCTGTCCAGTGGTGGTGGTGGTGTCCCAAGTCCCTAGACCTTGAGATTATATGTGGTCAGGTTCAGGTGGTACCTCCCCCAGGGCAGGGAGTTTCACAATGGATTGATGTAGTCCTATGAGTCATCGGATATTTTTGGAGTCCCTGATGGTCATTCCAGCTGCCTATTCTGCTGTTTCTCAGGCAACCCCCTCTCCTCACAGGGGTCCTCCTTTGAGATGGGAAAAAAATTCCCTGAAGAACCCAAACCCACGACACCAGCTCTGGGAATACAAAGACAATCTCTCCCTCTCTCATGTCAGCTGTGGAAAAACTGTCCTGGGAATTCCACCAACTCAAAGAGGATATGCCCTACTCTACACTGTCACTATAGGACACAAAAGAACACAAGCACACCACCGTTCTCAAGATGAAGGAAGAAAAGGGCAGTTTATTTTCTGACTCCAACATTTATAGTTTTCCAAAAGTGACAGTGGATTGGAGGGTGACAGTGACACCTCTCCAATGACACTGGTCGAACCAACAGTCCATCAACTCTCTCCTCCTCCATAATGGAATGCAAAACAATGAGTTATTTACATAAAGTGTGTGAGAAAGTTCACTACAAGAATGTCAACATCAAAAGGCTTAGAAAATCTTAAAAAAACAGGGTGACACTACACCTGTAGGGACCAGCATCTCAACTATTACCATTAAGCATCCTCTTACTCAAAAGAGAGGATATAGAAGGTACACACCATGGGGTACCCTGTGGTTTTGCCTGTGGGACCACAGAGAGGGCATGAGGAAGTAGAATGGAAAACCTACTTCAATCCTAGAGGCACAGGTAGAGGAATTGCAGGGAAAAACAATCACAAAAGAGGGTTCTTGCAGGAAAGCTGCTGCTTCAAGCTACAGTGGGCAGTTTCTCAGGCAGAATGGAAGGACTGATCTTACTCCCAATCCTACAGAAGAAAATTCTAATCCATTTCTACAAGAAGTAAGTAGAGAATCCTATGATCAGAACTAGAGGGGCCCTGCCTCCAGCCAGGTGGAAGAGAAGGAAAACTGGGTTTACTGGACTTGTAGATCCGATGGCCTGGCACATCAGACACACAGGGGTACAAGGGTCTAGTACATACCAGTGCACAGTGTATCCTAATGAAATCAAGCTATAGAGGGGCAGAACCCATTTGCATTTCTGGAGTGACAGAGGGATCATAACATCTGACTGTATTGGAGGCTGAAATCATCCTGACTGGGAATGAATGGCAAAAGCAGCCCACTGTGACCAGCCCAGCGGCTCTCTGCGTCCTTAGCATAGATTACCTCAGGAGAGGGTATTTCAAGGATCTAAAAGGGTACCAGTGGGCTTTTGGTATAGCTGCCCTGGAGACAGAGGAAAGTTATCAGCTGTCTACCCTGCCCAGTCTCTCAGAGAACTTTTTAGTTGTGGGGTTACTGAAGGTTGAAGAACAGCAGGTGCAGATCGCTACCACAACAGTGAACTAGCAGTAATATTGCAATAACTGACACCCTGATTCCAACCCATAAGCTGATTTCTTAACTGGAGAGCCAAGGAGTGATCAGCAGGACCCACTCACCCACTCACCCTTTATTAGCCCCATTTAGCCAGTGCAAAAGTCTAATGGAGAATGGAGACTGACAGTGGATATTCGTGGCCTGAACAATGTCACACAATCACTGAGTGCTGCCATGCTGGACATGCTGGAACTTCAGTAAGAGCTGGAGTCAAAGGCAGCCAAGTGGTGTCTCAACTGATATCACCAATGGGTTTTTCTCAATCCCTCTGGCAGCAGAATGCAGGCCACAGTTTGCTTCCAGTACACCTGGAACCAACTGCCCAGGGGTGGAAACAGCAATACCATCTGCCATGGACTGATCCAGATTGCACTGGAAAAGGATGAAGCTCCAGAACTCCTGTAATACATTGATGAAGTAATTGTGCGGGGAAATACAGTAGAAGTTTTTGAGACAGGTAAGAAAATAGTCCAAATCCTTCTGAAAGCCTATTCTGCTATAAAACAAAGTAAGGTCAAGGGACCTGCCCAAGAGATACAGGTTTTAGGAATAAAATAGCAAGATGGGCATTGCCAGATACCAGTAGATGTGCTCAACAAAATAACAGTAATGTCTCCACCAACTCACAAGAAAGGAACACAAGCTTTCTTAGGCATTGCGGGATTTTGGAGAATGTATATTCCAAATTATAATAAGATTTCCCTATCAAGGGACCAGGAAGAAGAATTATTTCCAATGGGGCCCTGAGCAACAAAAAGCCTTTGAGCAAATCAAACAGGAGACAGTTCATGCTGTAGTCCCTCAGGGCAGTCAGAACAGGGAAAGATGTAAAAAAAGTGCTCTACACCACAGCTGGGGAGAATGATCCTTCCTGGAGCCATTGGCAGAAAGCACTGGGGAGACTCAAGGTGGACCCCTGGGATTTTAGAGTTGGGGATGCAGAGGATCTGAAGACCACTGTGTTGGTTTTGCTTGGCCTGGTTTTTGGTAGCAGGAGGGCCATAGAGGTGGCTTCTGTGAAAAGCTGCTGGAAGCTTCCACTATGTCCAGCAGAGCAAATCCCTGATGGCTCTTAAGATGGATGAACCGCTGGCCAAAGCTGGGCCAATTAGAGGGGTTGGTAATGCCTCTATGATAACATATTTAAGAAGAAAACCAAAACAAAGTGGGCACAATACTTTTTTCTTCTAGTCAGAGAAGAGGAGGAGGTGAGAACATGTGAGGGAAAACAGCATGGAGACTCCAAGGTCAGTGAAGAAGGAGGGGGAGGAGGTGCTCCAGGCACCGGAGCTGAGATTCCTCTGCAGGCCGTGGTGAAGACCATGGTGAAGCAGGCTGTCCCCCTGCAGCCCATGGATCCACAGGGGATGCAGAGATCCACCCACAGCCCATGGGGGAGGTGCCCATGCTGGAGCGGGTAGATGCCTGGAGGAGGCTGTGATCCAGTGGAAGACCCGGTGGAGAGAGGAGGCCCCTGCTTCCAAGCTGGAGCAGCCTGTCCTTGGAGGACTGCACCCTGTGGAAGAGTGCCCCACGTCGCAGCAGTTTTGGGAGGACTGTCTGCCCATGGGGGGAAATTTATATTGCAGCAGGTGCGGTACAGCTGCTACTCGTGATAGTGGATCCACGCTGAAGAAAGTTGTCGCCCTGTTCTTTTAAGTTCTTCTAAGCCTTCTGATGTTTACATTCTTGTAATGAACTTTCTCATGCAATTTTCTGTAAATAATTATTGTTTTACATTCTTTTCTGGAGGAGGAGAAATTTGATGGACTTGATTTGTCCAGTGTCATTGGAGAGGTTGCACTTTCATCCTCCAATCCACTGTCACTTTTGAAAGTCTATAAATGTTGGAGTCAGAAAATAAACTTCCCTTCTGTAATATATGTTATGAAATAATTCATGCTTCAAGAGAGAATGTATTTTATAAGATTGTAAAATCCAAACGAGTCTCTGACCACAAGTGGCCCAGAGACAGATATCTACTTTGGAATGTTGAAATTCCTGAAGGCAGCAGAACAATTCCCCGCCCCCCCCCCCCCCCCCCCCCCCCCCCCCCCCCGTTTACCCATGAATAGACGTGGCCAGCCCAATGATCATCGTCCTCTGGAGTAATCAAGAGACACCCAAGAGGGATCCTCGACTGATACCATTGATCGAGATAAAAGAAGTCGCCAGAAAGATACATCTGAATACGCGACTTTCCCTGACACGATCAATGCCTGCCACTACTCAGGAAACCGCGATTGTCCAGCCCTGCACAGTGAAAGAAACTCTCATGCATATGCAGGGTTACAAAAGAAATCGGGGTGCCTCTGCCTCAGGCATAAAAAACTGTATAAAATAGCCTCGCTGGATACGGCATTTGTGAACAGAGGGAGGTCCGGTGCGATAGAGGTCGTACCTATGTTCACCCAGTGCCAATCCCGGGCTTGACGCTGTCTCTTTGTGGGTTTTTGAGGACCGCATTTTGGTCACGGAAAACAAAATCTTTCGCAATTTGATAATTTGGCTTTTCGATTGATCATTTATAACACTTTTTTTTACCTTGGAGGTTCCAGCGTGCGTGTCGTTTTATTTTGTGTCCTATAGCGACAGAAGGTCACGGAGAACTGTCTCCGGTGGGAGGGACCCCATGGCCTTACAGAGGAAGGACTCCTCTCCCAGAGCAGTGGAAGAAAATCTTCAGGTGACGAACTGACCAAAAACCCCATGCCCTGTCTCCCTGCACTGTTGGTGGGAAGGAGGGAGGGGCTGGAGGGAAAAGGTGTTTTAAGGGCTTATTTTACTTCTCATTATCCTCCTCTGATTTTGTTAGTAATAAATTCACTTTGCAAGTTTAAATTGAGCCTGTTTTTCCCTTGAATTGTTTTCTCCGGGTCCTTATCTCAATTCATGAACCCTTCATTAAATTTTCTCTCCTCTGCCCAGATGTGGCAGGGGAGGGTGAACGAGCAACTTTCATGGGTGCCTGTGTCAAACCATGACAGGCCCCCATACAATTACTCTGCTGATGCCGTTTGGGTTTTACCCTTTTTCTATGTTCTCTGTATTCTTCACACATATATTTGTAGCTTTGTAGCCTATTGTATTAGTGACTTGTTTTCCCAGTACTTTTCCATGGCCTTTCCCTAGGCAGAAAGACAAAACAAATTCCAGAGCTCCAAGCCCCAGGGGGTACAAGGCCCCAGTGCTATCTTGGTTCTTCCTGGGAACCAAGGCCAAGAACAACTCTCAGAGATATATTTTCATGAACAAAGTACAGCTAGTGCTGAGGGGGGAACTCCAGAGAAGAGGCTTAACCTGGGGAAAATTGAATCACCGCTTGTCCTCCTAATTGGTGCTTTTTATCAATTATGCTAATTTCCTAAAACGTATAAATATGTACTCACCCCTGGGAGGGGCGAGCTTTTGTGGACATCTTTCCATAACTGCCTCTGAAGGCCTTCAAATAAAGATCCCCTTTTATATTTCCCCCTTACTAAAATTATCTCGAGTTTCATTTCCAGGTTGGGAAAAAGGCAACACTGCAGCTGTCCCCTTTTCAAACTGCTTACAATCAAGTTAGAAACTGCCCTGCTTCATTAACTAAGGAACTTGATTAATCAGTTTGCCAAAAGTAAAGACTGTGGCAAGGAATCAAGTACCTATCAACCAGAGTGTGAACTGGAAAATCCATCCTTAATTTATATACAATACTGTGATCAGAACAGTTTGCCAGGCTCTTTCATCAAGTATAATTCCATTTTATGACCTGCCTTTCGGAGACAACAGTTTGGGGGAGGGGAGAAACAGGAACCCAACAAAATTACCAATTAATTACATATAAGTGCCTTTCCCATGCATCTTTAACTGAAAGCATTGACTTTATACAGCAAAATTAAACCCTAGGCCTACTAAATGTAATTTCAAGGCAGCACTTAGACTCTTGTGTCCTCTGTTGCTGCCCCTGCATACAGAACAGCAGATGAACAGGCAGCCCTATCTTTTAGTTGATCATACAAATCAACCAAACAAAGGGTGTCACCTTGAGCTACAGCATTTTTTATTATGCAAGCAGGATGGGCATAGATTTACAAAACATAAAGAAAATGCATGAAAAAGACTGCCTAGTCCTCACACAGGAAGTACTTGACATGCTGTGTCCCAGCTCTCACATACATCTCAGAAATCACAGGCACATTCACACATTTCAGAAATCACAGGCACATTCTTGTCATTCATATTGCCATTTGAAAGAAACCCAAGATAAACACAGTGCCCTGCTAAAAATTGAGTCACTAAGAGAAAATCAACTGTGATGAAGTTTCACAATTGGCTTAAGTCAATCTTTGAGAATCCACTTGCCTCTTCATCCACCCAAACAGTTTCACGACTCCTATGACAGCAACTAGTCCTCAGGTAGCTACAAGATCAGCTGCATATCTGTCTCAGTAAAATTAACCCTACAAGAAAGCCCATCTGCACAAAGCAGGAAGCTGATCCAGCTGATTCCCCAGCCACACACACATCGGTGCCAGCAAGAACTAGCATGTGGGAACATCCTATTCTGCAAAAGTACAACTTCAGACAAAAATTTCACCCTCAGCCAAGCTGGAAAATGATGTTATTGTTTTCCTTCAGATTTGCTTTTTGCTAACAACAGAAGCAAGACAATGCTTACAGTGTCATTATATCAATACCCCCACTGGTCACACTGAGTAGCACTGTTTGATTTTTTCCTAGTCTTTACTTTTATTTAGATTATAAATGTAATATATGGTAGGGATAATTCATGCTATTAATGTATAAAATATTGTGAAATCCAAACCATGTCTTTTGACCACCTCGGCCAGGAGCAGCTGTCTTATTCAGATTCAACTAGTTCCTGGACACAAGTTAAGATAAGGATCGATGCCTTAACATAAGAATAGAAGCTTCCAGGAAGATGATCACCGGTTTCCCGAGTTGCCGGGAGCCACCCAAAAGCGATTATCGCCTTGCCGATTGCATCTATCAAGATAATCAGCAACACCACCCTGATACATCTGAATACACGGCTTCCCGGCGCCTTTTGTCCAGCTCTGCACATGGAAAGAAACAGCGATACATGTGAAGAGATACAAAGGAAATTTGGTCATCTTTGCCTCGGGCAAAATAAACTGTATAAAACCTCACTGCAAGAGGCAGCATTTGTGAACTGAGGGGGAGACTCTGACACTCTGGAGGTCAGATCCAGGTTCACCCAGTGTCGACCCCAAGCTCAACACTGTATCTTTGGCTGTGGTGGTTTCAAAGACAGAACTTCGGTCTCGCAGACAATAAATCTTTGCTAAATTTTTGATAATTTTGGCTCACGATTTGATCATTTATAACAATAAACACCTTTTTTTTTTTTTCTACGTTAACAGAATGCTTGGCTTCTGTTCTGCAGTAATACATATTTACTGATAAAATGCCAAGCCCAAAAGAAACATGGACTCTTTAAACACTAAGACATCAAACATATGCCTGCTTTCTGGTGGAGATCAGAATGTGCACTGATCTTAGCACAAAACCTACTCACAGGTTGTGCTGTACAGGCAATGCAAGTGGGTAATGGCCTCCCATGTCCTACTTGAAATAGTGCAGAGAAACAATTCATGATATAAAGAAACGTCTGAGAAGTGAGCAGTGGTAAAAGAAGCCTGTGAATTTGATACCAAGAAGGTTAATTCAATTTCTACTGTAACTGTGAGCTTTTAGTAGAAAGACACTGTGACTGTGAACTTTTAGCAGAGAAGACACTGTCTGTGGATCTTTAGCAGAGAAGCAAGGCATGCAGAAATTGTTCTCCAAGCAAGGACGTTAGAAGATAAAGAGGAGACATCTGATTTAAGAATGCAGCTACAGCCAAAACAAGGACTAACTTTTGGGAACTTGGGGAACATGGGGAGGATTTTTATGGTAATGAGCAAATTATAATATGCATGTAGTGACTGTATATTAGCAACACGTTTGTAGAAATCAGGGGGGCATGTTAGGAAGGAGTGATCCTCCATGCCCTTCCAAGCGCATGAATAAATGATGCCCTCTCTAACACAAAAAGCTGGTCTTAAGGAATCTCATTCCGGTTCTCAGACATTTGGTAACAAATTGACTGACTGAACTACATTTCTGGAGACAAGACCACACAATCAGACAATCCATCTTGATGTGAAACTCTGAAGCACTATCTAATGGGCACACATTTTGATATAATTGAATTTGTTCAGTGCCAATATCACATTTGTCAGTTTTTGTGTCTTGCCCTCCACATTTAATTTCAGGAGGTTGGGAGACAGCACATGTTGACAGATGACAAAGGATGGAGAAGTGAGAGACTTTGCTTGCTAAAGGGCATCTCTACCACCCACACTATACTTGGCACAGAAACTACCAGATTATGAAGATAGACATGGGTATTGTTATGGATAACTAAATTTGTTCATTAAATGGAGAAAGAAAAATTTAACCATAGTTTTGCGAAGCCTTGTTTAACAGGAAAGGCACCAACCTTTGATAAGCACAACAGGAAATACCACTCAGAAACAAATCCGTTCGCCTGCAAAAACAGGAGGATCGATATCACCAGGAAGCAGGAAAAAGACCCCTAGCAACAGCCCGGAGCAGGAGACATGCATGCAAGAACAGAAGACACGGAGAACACGTATGCAGGAAGATAGAGTGAATACAAAGGGACTCAAAACCTCGGGAAGGCGGCAAGCTTTGGGGAGCGAGACTCCCGGCTGCCCCAGCGCTGGAACCTTGCTTATCACTGCTTGCTAAATAAAGCAATTTGTATTCTAATCAAATTGGCTCGAGGAATTCTTAATTGGCCTAGAGAATTCGCAAACCTTACATATAACAAATTGGTGCCGTGACTCGGATCCAGACGAGGGGAGGCTCGAGTGCCTTAGGGGGGGCGCCCCACCATTTCGGTGGCCCCAGGTGCGGCTCGGTCACCCTAACACCTGGACCGACGAACCTAAATTCGGTGGTAAGCAAGGGGTGGGACTGGTAGCCCAGTCTGATGATAGCCCAGTAAACTTTGTGCACAAAGACCCGAACGAAGACGCAGGGACGCATGAGTATTAGCCAGTATCCCGTTTGGTTTGGGTTGGTTTTCCCAGGGTGTGGTGAACGAGACGTCCAAAGGTGGACGAGGTGAGAGGGACCCTCCAGTAGTGCAGTTCTCGTAGCCCCGCGAGGGGGCGAGCCACGACCGAGGGGAGCGTGTGTGTGTGTGGAGACTCTCTGGAAGATGGGGCAGAGGAAAAGCAAGCCCTCTGACTCCATGGGGAGGGAGCCCCCGACGAAATTGCCCGCGATACCCCAGGATAGCCCATTAGGGCTAATGTTAGAGTCCTGGGATGACTTTCCCTCTAGGAAGGGAAAGGACAAGGCAAAAATGATTAATTACTGCATGGTAGTTTGGGGTGGCAAGAAGTTAGATTCTGGCAGCATATATTGGCCAATTTTTGGATCCTTTGAGGACTGGGTCAGCCAGGCTTTAAACATTTATGTGAATTCAAAAGAACCAGTAAATCCGGAAGAAAGTGACTACGCTAGGTTATGGATAATAGGTGGTAATAACATGAAAGCTGGCTTGTTTCCCCTACGAGGTGAAGAGGGGGAAGAGAGGAGAAGGAGGGAGCAGGAGGAGGATATGGTGCCGATAAACCCTCCCCCGTATGTTCCACCAGTGCCGGTGCCTCCCCCCCCCCCGCAGCCCCGACTCCCCAGACCCCTAGGACGGCCAGAGAGCAAAGGGAGACCCCTGCAGGTTCTCCCAATGAATGTCGAAGGAGGACCCGTAGCCAGACCAAGTCATTGACAGAAACAACGGAGGGTGGTGGCCTATTCCCCCTGAGGGAAATCGCGATGGGAGGGCCCCAGCCCGGAATGGGATTTGTGTCAATTCCCCTTAACTCAGGAGATGTAAGACAATTTAAAAGGGAATTGGGGAACTTGTTAGACGATCCCCTTGGGGTGGCAGAGAAAGTGGATCAGTTCCTGGGACCCAATGTGTACACATGGGCTGAAATACAGTCCATATTGGGGATTCTGTTCACGGCAGAGGAGAGAGGTATGATTAGGAGAGCAGGAATGCAGATTTGGGATGCACAGCATGCACAGGGACCAGCGGCCGACACCAAATGGCCCCTGCAAAACCCTAATTGGGACAACCAAAATGCAAACCACAGGGGCCATATGCAGGACTTAAGGACTATTATTATTCAGGGGATAAGGGAAGCAGTACCAAGGGGACAAAACATCAGTAAGGCACTTAAGGAATGTCAAAAGAAAGATGAGACCCCCACCGACTGGTTGGAGAGGCTCAGAAAAAGCCTCCAATTATACTCAGGGGTAGACCCCGAGACACCAGCGGGGCAAGCACTATTAAAAACCCAGTTCGTGGCAAAATCCTGGGAGGACGTTAGACGGAAAATTGAGAAATTGGAAGCTTGGCAGGATAGAGAGTTTGACGAGTTGCTGAGAGAAGCTCAAAAGGTGTATGTTAGGAGGGAGGATGAAGCACACAGGAGACAGGCTAGGGTAATGGTTACAGCAGTTAGGGAGGCACACCGGAACGTCCCACAAGGGCCCCCCCCACGAACAGGAAAAGGACGCCCTGACCCTACAGGGGAGGGTGACCGCAGGCGGGTCGGGTGGAGAGAGGAGGTGACATGTTATTACTGTAAAAAGAAAGGTCACCTGAAGAGGGAGTGCCGGAAGAGATTGAGGGATGAGAGGATGTTTAAGGAGGATTGAAGAAGTCAGGGGCTCTATTTATTAGGGACCCAGCCAAAAACGGAGCCCCTGGTAAAGCTGAAAGTGGGTCCCCAACAAACCCCTATTGAATTCCTTGTAGATTCTGGTGCTGAGAGATCAACAGTCCAGTCTTTGCCCCCTGGCTGTAAAATCTCTACAGAAACTGTGCAAGTAATTGGAGCTAAAGGGGAACCCTTTAAGGTACCCATTATCAAAGACGTTTTGCTAGAATCACAAAACAAATTGGGGCTGGGATCTCTATTGTTAGTGCCAGAAGCAGATTATAATTTATTAGGAAGAGATTTGATGATCGAGTTAGGAATCAGTTTAGAGATCAAGGAAAAGCAATTAAGAGTCAAATTATGTCCCTTAAGGACCATAGATGAGGAAAAGATTAACCCTGAAGTCTGGTATACCCCCGAGACAGTGGGCAGATTAAATATTGAACCTTTCACAGTAACTATTAAGGATCCAGATGTACCGATCCGGATTAAGCAATATCCGATCTCTGATGAGGGGAGAAGGGGGCTCAAACCAGAAATTGAGCGGTTAATGCAGCAGGGTCTCTTGGAACCCTGCATGTCCCCTTTCAATACACCCATCTTGCCTGTGAAAAAAGTTGATGGGAAGTACCGATTAGTACATGACCTCAGGGAGATAAACAAGAGAACTGTAACCCGATTCCCTGTGGTGGCCAATCCACATACCCTACTCAGTCAACTGAGGCCAGATGATCAGTGGTACAGTGTCATAGACTTAAAGGATGCATTCTGGGCATGTCCTCTTAAGGAGGAATGTAGGGATTATTTTGCATTCGAATGGGAAGACCCAGACACTCACAGAAAACAACAATTAAGGTGGACTGTACTACCTCAGGGATTTACGGAATCACCAAATCTTTTCGGACAGGCTCTGGAGCAGATCATGAAATCCTACGACCTGGGGCCAGGAGTTACATTAGTCCAATATGTGGATGACTTATTAATTGCAGGAAGTAAAGAAGAGGCAGTTCGAGAAGACAGCATTAAGCTCCTAAACTTCCTAAGTCTACAGGGATTAAAAGTGTCAAAAAGTAAATTACAGTTTGTTGAAGAGGAAGTAAAATACTTGGGGCATAGGTTAAACAAAGGAACTAAAACATTGGACCCTGACAGAATTAAAGGGATCCTTTCTGTCCCACCCCCACAGACTAAGAGACAGGTGAGACAATTGTTAGGACTCATGGGATATTGTAGGCAGTGGATTGAAAACTTCAGTGGAAAAGTAAAGTTTCTTTATGAGAAGCTTACAACCGACGGGCTATTGAAGTGGACTGATAAGGATGATCAGTTGCTAGGACAGCTGAAAGAGGAGCTATCTAATGCTCCCGTGTTGAGCCTCCCAGATACCCGGAGACCATTTTATCTAATTGTTAATACCAACGAGGGGGTAGCATATGGGGTACTAGCCCAGGATTGGGCTGGGAGTAAAAAGCCAGTAGCCTTTATCTCAAAACTCCTAGACCCTGTGAGTAGAGGATGGCCCACATGTCTCCAGATCATAGTTGCAGCCGCCTTACTGGTAGAAGAGGCAATAAAGATTACATACGGAGGGGAGCTGAAGGTGTTCACCCCACACAATATACGGGGAGTGTTACAACAAAAGGCAGAAAAGTGGATAACTGACCCTAGGCTTGTGAAATATGAGGGCATCCTACTATCATCCCCAAGATTAACACTTGAAACAACCTCCCTTCAGAACCCTGCTCAATTCCTATTCGGAGTACCTAATGAGGGCTTGGCACACGACTGTTTGCACAGCATAGAAGAACAAACTAAAATAAGACCAGATTTAGAAGAAGAGGAGTTGGAAGAAGGAGAGAAGTTATTTGTAGATGGATCCTCGCGGGTGGTGGATGGAAAACGGGTGTCAGGATATGCCATTATAGGGGGAAAAGACCTTCAAACAATCGAGTCAGGGTCCCTTAGCCCCAGCTGGTCAGCACAAGCCTGTGAACTATATGCAGTTTTACGAGCATTAAAACATTTAAAACAAAAAGTGGGGACTATTTACACCAATTCAAAATACGCTTTTGGGGTTATACACACGTTTGGAAAAATCTGGGAAGAAAGGGGGTTAATCAATTCCCAAGGAAAGGGACTAATACATCAGGAACTAATTACCCAGGTATTGCAGGCAATAAGGGGCCCAGAGAGAATCGCAGTGGTACATGTTAAAGGGCATCAGAAAGGGCTATCGCATGTAATTAGAGGAAACAACGCTGCTGACCGAGAAGCAAAAGAGGCTGCACTGCGCGGGCCCAAAGCAGAAGACTTAAAGGGGTTACTACAGGGAGCACAAAAGACCAGGATAAAGATTCTAAATTTCACAACGCAGGAAGAAGCTAAATTAGATGCAATGGGAATCAAAAGGGTGGGGGGCACCCGAAAGCCACAGGATAATAGAGAAGTACTACCCAAATCCACAGCTCTCAGGATTCTGCAACAACTACATAGCCCAGACCCACTGGGGAACCCAAGCCCTGGTGGACCAGTTTGCTATTAAATACATGTGTATAGGAGTTTATAATTTAGCTAAACAGGTGGTAAGGGGTTGTTTAACGTGTCAACCAAGCCCGGGGAGAGGATCCCGGGAGGATGGGAATTGGCTCACCGACCCTTTTCCCATGTGCAGATAGATTTCACCGACTTACCAAAAGTTGGAAGGTATAGATACTTATTAGTAATAATAGATCATTTAACTCGCTTTGTAGAAGCTTATCCTACATCCAGGGCAACTGCAAACACAGTAGTAAAAACACTGCTAGAAGAAATAATACCCCGGTACGGAATAATAGAGGTAATAGATTCTGACAGGGGCCCACACTTTGTATCTAAAATAACAAAAGAGGTCTCCTTAGCCCTAGGCATCCAGTGGCAACACCATACCCCGTGGCACCCCCAGAGCTCAGGAAGAGTAGAAAGAATGAATGGGGAAATCAAAAAGCAACTTACTAAGTTAATGGTGGAAACAAAAATGTCGTGGGTTAAATGCCTCCCTTTGGCACTACTAAATATTCGAACCCAACCTCGAACTGACGTAGGGGTATCACCATTTGAAATGCTCTATGGGATGCCATATGACATGGAGTCCCCCAGGAACCATCCCTGTATAGAAGATAGCCAAATACAGAACTATATAAAGCAATTAATGAATAGAAGGGAAGAATTAAAGAAGAAAGGGTTGATAGTGCAGAGACCACCTCTCAATATAATCATGCATAACGTTAGGCCAGGGGACAAGGTGCTAATAAAAACCTGGAAGGAGACCTCCCTTGCACCTCACTGGGAAGGTCCCTTTATTGTTTTACTCACCACAGAAACAGCCGTGAGAACTGCTGAAAGAGGATGGACGCATGCGAGCCGAGTCAAAGGACCCATCACAGCTGAAAGGCCGTGGGAAATTACTAGCCGACCTGGGGACTTAAAGCTAACCCTTCGGAGAGCAAGCTCTAAACAGATGGACTCAAGTAATCAATGACTGAGGTGGGGGATCGAGAACTTCACAGGCTGCAGCTATTGGTAAAGCGGCCCATACAAGAGCTCGAACAAGAGTTACAGATCTCCCTTTCCTGGAAAACCTGGAGTGAATTCACAAGTGTGTGTTCTGTGATTCTCAATGTGAAGCGAGAGGTGTTTGTTAACCCATCGGTGTGTGCAGCCTGTTATCACCCTTCCTGTGGAGCATGGGTAAAAATTGCGTGTGGGGGATGTGATAAAAAGTGGTGGGTATTCCAGTCTAGACTCACGGGTGCCTGGTGCCCCTCCTGTGATGTCAAGTGGCGTAGGGAAAACCCAATACGGGCCCTGGGGGAGTGGGTAGGGATTCCAGGGAGACAAGCTACCACACTTATTGAAGATCTAAACCAGAGAAGTAGGTGGGAAGTAGCGTGGAGGTTACACCACGAATCATATCGTATTCTAAGACAAAGAAAGTTGGTCGTATTAAGTACCCTATGTAAAAAAGGAATTCATGTCCCACAGTTGTGGCAAGTAGAGCCTCATGAGTGGAACGGAGTAGTCCGTCGCTTTTCCCGCATTGACAAGCAGCGGAGGCGCAAAGAGCGTAAGGCGGAGCGACAGACTCAGCGGCAGGGTCAGTGATGCTGTAAGGTCTGCCTAGAACGGTGGTAAGTCCGATAGGACCAAAACTAAGTACAAAAATTGACATATATTAACATTTAAGGCTTCTGTTACCAGACTGAGGGTAAGACTATAACAAACATGGAAGTGCGTGAGAGGAACACCCTAAGAGCCCTAAACAAGCACCTCCTGAAGAATATCTCTGCTGCCAAGAAGATGAAAACCCTTGCGGCTCGAAGCAACCGAGTTGGCAAGCGAGGCAGAGAGGTAAAAAACAGTGGAGGGAGATATTGGGCCAATAACACCGGGGTGGTAAACAACCCTGAATGCCCCCAGTCTGGCAGAAACCCAGGGGAAGGAGACACAACGAAAAAGGGAGGATCGGGGGACTTGGTCACAGGGACTCCACCCTACTTGGCAGATTATATCATCACTGGTGTTAATGACTCTAGCCTCACTTTTTCCCGCTGCTCATAGTAGCTCCCACCAACCCTTCCAGTGGACATTGACCCGGGTAGATGGGACTGTGGTACGACAGGTAGTGCAGTCCGGTCCTCCCTATTTCAATGTCACCCTACGTGAGTTAGCGCCCATCCAACAGGGTGGACCCCTGTTCTACTTGATGGGATTTTATATGTGTCCAGCATCTAACCCAGGGAAAAGTTATTGTAATTATCCGGGGGGAATATTTTTGCGGATACTGGGGTTGCGAGACCATCGCACCGGATTGGATACCAGGAGACGGGATAGACAGATTTCTAAAAGTGCGATGGGGACCCTACAGGTGTTCACCCGCAAGCCGAGGCCCCTCAGGGGGAAACTGTCTATGTGGGGACTTGTAGATGGATATATCTAAATGTGTCTAACCCATCAGACATCGGGTGGATTACAGGAAAAACTTGGGGTTTTAGATACCAGGAACCGGGTAGAGATCAGGAAAGCATGTTCACTATTATGAAGGGAGCAGCACCACCTGACCCGGTGCAGGTGGGTCTCAACCCAGTTATAACCGGCCAACTGGAAAACGTGGCAACTGTAACCCCCCCAATCAATGATACGTATTAGGAACCTAAGACCAGAGACACCCTCTGGGCAATGATGGAGGCTAGTTACCAGGTCCTCAACAAAACAAACCCCAATCTAACTGAGGCGTGTTGGCTATGCTATGGCATGGGTCCGCCTTATTACGAGGCTTTAGGAATGCCCTTTAGGGCCAAAAGACTGAATGACAGTAATCCAAGCCAATGCTCGTGGGGGCGGGATACCACATGGGGACTGACTATGGAACATATAACTGGGCAAGGGCGTTGTGTGGGAGAGGTGCCAGATGAAAAGAGACATCTCTGTAGTAACACCACTAAAATAAGGAAAGGTGATGACTGGCTGATAGCCTCTGAAAACACCTATTGGGCCTGCAATAACCTAGGGGTCACTCCATGCATATCCCCAAAGCTATTTGATGAGACTCGAGATTATTGCATCCAGGTACTGATAGTGCCAAGGATCATATATCACTCGGAGGAATTTATATACCAGCATCACACCGCCCCAGAGTACCACTTGGAAAAAAGAGAACCCCTCATAGCACTCACTGTAGCCTTTCTTATGGCAATAGGAGGAGCCGGCATAGGAACAGGGGCAGCATCATTAGTTAAGCAGAGCCATGAAATTGGACTGCTAAGGCATGCAGTAGATGAGGACCTAGACCGCATTGAAAGGTCCATTATGGCACTTGAGAAATCTATAAAATCACTCTCGGAAGTAGTGTTACAAAATAGGAGAGGTTTAGACCTACTGTTCCTCCAGCAAGGAGGGGTATGTGCAGCACTAAAGGAAGAGTGTTGTGTTTATGCTGATCACACAGGGGTAGTGAGGGAAACAATGACCAAACTCCGAGAAGGCCTTGAAAGGCGAAAGCGAGAACGAGAAGCCCAGAAGGGGTGGTATGAATCTTGGTTCAGTCAGTCACCCTGGTTAACTACCCTACTGTCCACCATAGCCGGACCCCTCATCTTACTCATATTAGGCTTAACGTTTGGACCATGTATTTTTAACAAACTGATATCTATAGTGAAAGGGAGATTAGAAGCAGCCCATCTGATGCTTATGCGCGCAAAATATGATCCAATCCCCGATGAAGCAATAGAAGAGGGGCTGATCCTTAGCCAGCAAGAATTGAAACGGTTTAATGAACAAAATGGTAAAAAGAGAGAGGGGGAAGTTGTTATGGATAACTAAATTTGTTCATTAAATGGAGAAAGAAAAATTTAACCATAGTTTTGCGAAGCCTTGTTTAACAGGAAAGGCACCAACCTTTGATAAGCACAACAGGAAATACCACTCAGAAACAAATCCGTTCGCCTGCAAAAACAGGAGGATCGATATCACCAGGAAGCAGGAAAAAGACCCCTAGCAACAGCCCGGAGCAGGAGACATGCATGCAAGAACAGAAGACACGGAGAACACGTATGCAGGAAGATAGAGTGAATACAAAGGGACTCAAAACCTCGGGAAGGCGGCAAGCTTTGGGGAGCGAGACTCCCGGCTGCCCCAGCGCTGGAACCTTGCTTATCACTGCTTGCTAAATAAAGCAATTTGTATTCTAATCGAATTGGCTTGAGGAATTCTTAATTGGCCTAGAGAATTCGCAAACCTTACATATAACAGGTATCACATGCAGTTCACAGAAAACCAAATACTCTTGAGACCGAGGCAATGAACACACATGGAAACTGAAGGCAGAGAGATTCTATTTCAGACTTAATTCCTGTCAAAAGACTGTTTTGTTTATACAGCTAGGCCTTGCTTCTTAAGAGCTACTGCATGAAAGCCTCCTGCTATGTAACTATGAATAATAACAGAACATCTGAAATGAAAAAACAAAACAAACAAAACCAAAAAACACTGTCCCTTGCAGGTCAGATCATTGAGTGTGGCTTTCACAAAAAAAAAAAAAAAAAACCAAACCCAAAAAAACCAAAACTTGAGGCAAAGAAATAATCACACATAGTGATATACTTTGAGATTTTAGAGCTGCTTGATCTATACATTCTCTAAAATGCTCAATTCATTTTTGTGGCACTAATGAACCTGCAAAGAACAGGTTTGGGATTTTGCACTAATTAAAATAGAATTTCATATATGACATTGAAACCTCAGCCAATGAAGTTGGGCCACTAACTCCAGCAGAGAGAGCATTACCTAAGAAGTATGATCTCCTCCATTTATTAATCATATACTACATTATTTTAATATTTTCCTATAAAGGGATGCTTTGGAAATATGAAATCTGAAACATGACAGAGTGTGGCCGCAGCTCTCTTCACAGAGAGCAGCAGGCACAACTTTCCTAGGATTTTTCCTGGGGAAGGCTGTGAGAAAGCTCAGAGAAAAACAATTCTTATCTTAATCTCTGCACCTGTTGTTGTGCACATGTGAAATGTGTTATGGAGATTGTTTACCAAAAGGTAGTTTCTTAATTGGACTCTGGTGATGGTGGTTTTGATTGATTAACCAATTAGGTCAAAGCTGTGTCATGACTGTTTGTAAGGGTCACAGGTTTCTCTTTAGTATAGTAGTAGTATAGTATTAGTGTAGTATGTAGTATAGTATACTATAGCTTAATAAAGCATTTGTTCAGCCTTCTGCAATCACGGAGTCAAGGCTCTTTATTCCCCGTGTTGAGGATGCCCTGCCACAATAACAGAGTCTGAACAGATTTCAAATTTTGCTAAAGCATGTAAAGATACATAAGCAAGGGAAGTTATTTAAACACTAAAAACAGATTTAGAGTGGGAAAAAAATTACAAACTGGAAAAGCAAAAGAATAATCCTGAAGATCTAAATTAATTTTTTTTCAGTTTGGAACATTTCTAGCTACTTTGAAGAATATCTGGAGTTTAACCATAGTTTTTAGTTTTGTAGCAACTTTTTGAAGTCACAGAATCATTAGGGATGGAAGGAACTTCTGGAGATCATCTAGTCCAACCCCTGCTAAGGCACAGCCACCCAGAGCAGGTGACACAGGAACATGTCCAGGTGGGTCTTGAATGTCTCCAGAGGGGAAGACTTCGTGACCTCCCTGGGCAGCCTGTTCCAGTGCTCTGCTACCCTCAACGTAAAGAAGTTCTTCCTCATGTTGAGGTAAAACTTCTTGTGTTGTAGTTTATGGCCATTGCTCCTCATCCTGTTACTGGGCATCACTGAAAAGAGTCTGGCACCATCTTCTTGGCACCTGCCTTTGAGATATTTCTATGCATTAATTGAGACCCCCTCTCAGTCTTCTCTTCTCTAGACTAAACAGGCCCAGCTCCCACAGTCTCTCCTCATAAGAGAGATGCTCCAGACCCAAGTCAGCAGCACAGAACCATACATAAAACCAAATGGTAAAAGACTGAGCACAATAAAAATAGAGTCTTACTAGCAAGTTTTGCCAGGCATGTTAGCTACCATTTAGCAAAGCTAACATCATTCATTAACTTTACATTTGCAGGACAGGAAGAAAGATCAAACCCTACTGTTGCTTGCCATGCTGCAAATAGATGTAAATTGCTCTATGTGGATTAGACAGATGCTGCATGAGATATAGGCCTCATGTTCAGGTTTCAGGCCATACGTATAGTGCCATGTTTTCAGATGAGAATGGGTGATCATTAAGCATTACCTTTATTCAAAATTAATTTTGCACAAATTGGAATCCACACCTAGTTATTTCCTAATATATTCCTTGGCTATCTACATACTTCAATTATGGTGTCATTTGGGGGTAGAATAATTAACAGCAAGAAGCAAAAGATAGGTGGCACTTACTGTGTTGCATTTTGTCCCACACACCACTTGCCGATGGTTCAGCCACTGGGAGGCAAATACTTTATTAAGGATTCCAAGGTGAAATTCTCTCTCCTTCAAGAGGCTGGGAAGCTGCTGGGCTGCATATCCGTGCAACAAGCGGCGATAGCTGGACTCATTCTGCATCCTGACCTCTCTACCTTTCAGGTAGTACACCACAGACCTTTTCACCCGGTGGAGTCTTTTCCTTTTGTGAACTGAGTGATCCCACCCATACTGTGGAAAAGAAGCATTAAACTTAGATAAAGCGACTAAAACAAACTTAAGACACAAGCCATCTAAATTCAAATATATTCTCAGCAAAATACTGAAGCCTTCCAAACTACCCATATAATACCATACACGAAGATTAACTCATAAATTGTGATAAAGCCTTCAGCAACATAGAATTAAGCATAAATATTTGCTAAAGAAGTAACACTGCCATAATACTGAAAACAATCCACCCCGGCTCGGCACCGTTGGGACACCAAAAGCTTATAGAAACAAGAGGAAGCCAAGAAGCACTTTAAACGGAAAAGCCCCGACAGCCTCCTGGCGTGAGCTCGGCTGGTTTGGAGGTGACACCGCGGGGGCCATCTGATACTGACCGCGCCGTTCATCGGCCTCCTCCGGCCCGGCCTGGGGTGGCCTCGCAATAACGCTCAGCTCTGGGGCGGCGGGAACTCGGCGGTTACGGGCCGAACAGAGAGCTCCCGGAGCTACCGGGGCCACCGGGGCAGGGAGCAGAGACGGGGGGAAGCTGCCCGCTGTATCGCACCGACAGCCACCGTGGCCGGAACTACTCCTTCCCACCATCTCCCCCCCAGGACACCTTCCCCAGGCACCGAAAGACCCCGCCCTTTTCCCCTACCTCAACCGGGCACCGGGACACGGCAACCCCCAGTCAGGGTCACCCCAGGCACCGCCATATAGGCTTCTGCCCTCATACACCCATTCCCGCCCCCCAGCCTACCTGCTTCCCCTGGAGCCCCCCGGCGGCAGCCGTCGCCGCTTTCCGCTTCCTGCTAACTGTTTTCCGGGCCATAGGCGAAGAAGAAGAAGAAGAAGAAGGAGAAGGAGGAGGAGGAGAAGAAGCCGAGAGCCCAACCTGGGCCCCACATGGAGCAAGAGGGGGAGGGGGCCACCGGCGTACGGGGCAAATAAGTACGGGGAGCCAGGCCCGGTCACTCTCTTCGTCACAGACCGTAGCGACTGCGCTTCACGATATTCCGAGATGTTTTTACGACAGTCACACCGTGCCTCTGCGACGGCTGTCCCACCCTTCCCGAGTCTCGTTTCCTAGCAACCGGAGGAAGGATAGCGGCGAGCTTGCCCACCCTCTGCGGCTGCCAGGCAGCGTGGCCCCGTCGGGGGCGGGGCGGCGCCCCCAGCGGAGCTCGGAGCGAAGCTTCACGGCTTCGCCACTTGTCCGTTCCCCGCTGCCCTGCACGGATCGGCGGCTCTCGCTGGCGGCCTCCCCGGGCCCCGTCAATTTAAGCATAGGAGAGGCCCTGTATTGTCAACACCGTTTCTAGCTACTGTGTAGCAGATTAATTCTACCCCAGCCCAAACCAGCACAGTGATCTTTTACTGAGACAGCCTGTGAGCATATTCCTGTTGATTGTAACATGCACAATCTGAAGTTCTACATATCTCCTGAGGGAAAATCTGACCACAGTGATCGGGAAGATGTGTGCCAATGTCTTTACAAACAATTCTATGGGTGAAGGTGTGGGTGTTAACATCTTTGAAATGGGTCTTAATGTCTCTACTGACTTAGGGCAGCAGGTTTGTTACAAGGCCCAGACAGCTTGGCTCCTGAAACAGACAAGTGGGGTCTGCACAAGGCTGAACTTCTGAACTTTGGGGTAAAACACTAGATTCAAGGGGGGATATGTGGTAGGTGGTTCGGGAAGGCTGTACTGATTTGCAGAAAGAAAAAATCTAACTCCACAACTTTGTAAAAGTTGTAAAGCCGGTATGTTTATTACAGTGCTGGGCGCATGTGGGGATCGTTGTTCCCCCTAAAGGACATGCACACCCCTGAGAACTCCCAATCCTTTTTTATCTCCCTTACTCTGATTCATATGCATAGAATTTCACAATAGGTTCATACATATTCATTTTACTGATTTCACTTTACACTTGCAGCTAGTTTTTTTTTTTTTTTTCAGAAAGTACGGAAAGAACGCCTGGGTCATCCTGCCCTGTCTCCTGCAGCCTCAGCCCTGGTCTCCGTCTGTTTCAAAGTTCAAGGGGTCCCTCTCTTATCTCAGTCCTTCGGCTGAAGCAGTTTTTCAAGCATAGTTTTTTTGCGAGAACAGGCAGTCTTGAACGCAGACCAAACAGCTATGCTACAGACTTAATAATTCAAAGAGGCACATTTCACCTAAATCTGAAATGGATTTCTACTCTGGAAAATTTCCACTCTGTTTCAGTACCTTCCTAGTACCTCAGCCAGTGGGGAAAGGAAGAGGGGGAACATGCAGCCGGGAATTTAGGATAAAAGGAGGCTGTGCCCACCGAAACCCTGAGAGAGAAAACCGCACGGGCATGTGAAAATCTAAAAAGTTTAATAAAGGACAATTGGAGACAAGGACCACAGAGCAAAGGGTATTAGGTCGGCTGAGTGCATCTTGGCACTCAGCCAAGAGCACACCTGCTATTTTGGAAACACCCTTTATATACCGTTTCTATTACATCAGCCTGTTACATATTCATAGACCCTTATGCATAGTAAACTTTTCCCCCAAACTAGTTTACATGTTCCAAGAACTGTTCAGCATGACTCCTCCTTGGGTCTGCCCTTTTAAAGCATGCATATTCCTTGGTTGTGGTTTTTAGTCCATTCTTATCATCTCCAGTTTTTGGGCCTTGGTCCACACTGTCTTCAGACAGTGAGTGCTGATAGTTGGCATATCTGTAGCAGGTGTCTTCTTCATATGTTCATTGGATGTTATCCCACCCAAGCAGGCATTTTAACACAAGCATACTTATATCAGCTATTTCACTAAGCTTAATTAACAACAGAAATAAAAACTATATCTTTATAACAAAGTTACTTTAACATCACACACATAGAATCCATTTTAATATTTGCAAAAAGCAAATTTGCAAAAATTTGCAAATATTATAATATGTATCTATAACAGGCATGTGCTCCAGTGGACTCTCTCCCTTTATTCGAATAAAGTTGCAGGACTCCTCTGTCTCCTTTATGGACACTGGCTTTTCATAGCATGATTTTCCATACAGCAATCATAAAACACCTCCTCCTCCCTTTCCACAGCTAGACCAGAGGAAATAATGCCTGGCACTGGCTTCACTTTGCAAAACTTCATCCCAGGTTTCCCTTAAAGAGACCCTTTAAAGTAGCTTCACTTTATCATCTGGCTTCTCTGAGTGAATACAAGAGCCCAGTGCACAATGAGGTGCTTAGTCAAACTTTGAGGTACTCTTCTCCACCAAGAAACTCCCTTATAGGGGAAATAAAGGGCATACAAATATTTGTATGATTATGCTGCCTTAAAACTGATGTGGATGGATGTGTGCTTTTCCTTATGTTCACATGGATCATTAACTTTTTCCTATGCTTATAGAGGCAAAAATTAAGAGTAACCCAAACCAAATGATCACCAATGAGCAACACTGTGGAGAAAAGAAAAAGGAAGACAGGGAAAAAAAAGTGTGATGTACAGGCAGACTGAAAAGCAAGCCAGCTCCTGACCACCTGAAACCCTCTGGTGTCTCAAGTCATACAAAATCAGTAAACATACTATTTTCCTGAAAAATATGGCATTTCTTTTATGCCTTTTTTTTGGTGTCTTTTCACCTAACAAACGTCAAAGACAAGGGTGCTGCAAAAAGCCAAATTGAAAAAAAAACAACCTAGAAAACAACCTATCAGGCTTTCTAGCTTCCCGGAGGATAAAACACCTAAGGGATAACAGTCTTTAGCTGTTTTCAGTCGTGATTTACCATGATTAATGCTCATCTCTACATCCTCCCTCACACACATAACTACCACCTCCATTTTGAACAAAACACTTTAATTTTGTACCAAGGCCCTCTCAAAAGACTGAACGAACACCTGCTGCCAAAGCTGCTTTTGGGGGAAAGTGCTATGCTCCAGGGCATCCAGCAGGAGTGCCTCTTCAGCTGTGCCGGGCGGGCATGCAGCCCCTCGCGAGGGGACCAAGGGCAGGTGTCGAGGCAGCCATCTCTGCTAAGGAAAGAGGCTGAGACGCATGGAGCAAAATGCCCCCTTAGGGCCCGGCTCGCCACCTTCATCCATCCTGGAGGAGTCTGTCGCTGTGCCCAGCTAGGAGAGGGGCAGGAAGTGCTAGAGGAACGCCCGGACAGGGCCGGAGCCGGAAACAGACAGAAACAGACACAAAAACCTCCACACCGCTCTAGGCAGAAGGAAATAAAAGTATCCTCGTCCCATCCCTCTTCCGCTGAGGTGATGTCACCGTGAGCACCTCCTGATTGGCTGGGAAGGAGTAGGTGACCTCGCGGTGTGACGTCAGCGTGTCGTTGAGGAGGCGAGGTGGAGGGTAGGTAGACAACATGGCCTCTCCTGGTTGAGGGGCTGGGGGTGGTGATACGGTGCGTGTTTCGTACTGGCGGGTGGTGGGCAGTGACCGCAGGGACAGCTGGAACCGCCAGGTGCCGCGCAGGTATCGAGCGGGCCGGTAGGGAATGGGAATGCAGATGCTGGTCTGGGTGAGGGGCGCAGCCGGCCGTTCCTCGGGCCCTCCGCCCCGCTGCCGGGTTAAACGTCGCTACCGCTTCTCCTTGTCCGGGGTGAGGGACCATCCGCGACCCCATCGTGATTCAGCTGATGTGCCGTGCAGGCGGGGCGGTTACGGGGCCGCTGGCCTCTCGGAACTGAGGTTTGCATGTTTGGGGGCTGTTCCCCCGGCTGTGGAGGGGGGCGAGCCTGTGAGCGCTGCGTTACTGCATGGTCTTGCTCCGCCTTCACGGCCTCTCGGTATTGCTTTTGAAGTTACCCTTTAATGGAGGTGCTGTACTAGCTATGGGGAAGGGAATGAGACTGAGATGGTATGTGTGGTAACAACGCCGTTGGACCGATTTCTTCAAGGCCGTGTGCCAGGATGGCGTTACATTGCAGTACCACCAACTGTACTGACTTCAGGTTTTTGTACATGCAGAGCTGTGATTCAAAAGTGTCAGTGATACTTTAGATCACCATTGCAATTGGGTGATTTAAACTTTTTAGACTGTCCTAGTTTCAGCTGGGATAAAGTTAATTTTCTTCTCAGTAGCTGGTACAGTGCTGGGTTTTGGATTCAGTATGGGAATAATGCTGATAACACACTGATGGTTTTGGTTGTTGCTACATGGTGCTTACCCTGAGTCAAGGGCTTTTCAGTGTCTCAGGCTCTGCCAGTGAGTGGGTGCACAAGGAGCTGTGAGGGAGCATGGCCAAGACAGCTGACCTGAACTGGCCAAAGGGATATTCCATTCCATAGAATGTCATGCTCATTATATAAACTGAGGGAGTTGGCTGGGAGCTACCAATCGCTTCTCGGGGACTGGCTGGACATGGGTCAGTGGGTGGTAATTGAACTGTGCAGTTTCTCTTGGGTTTTATTCCCCTTTCTCTTTTTCCTCATCATTATTATAATGCTTGAAACTTCAAAGGGAAAACCAAGGAAATCTTATGTATAAGATGTGTGAATGAATAAATGTTAGTTTCTCTTTCGTGAATTAAACTTCAATTTTCAGACTACTGTAAGAGTACACTGATTAGGTGGGAGACTTACTGTATAGTTTATGTTGATGGATTAAAAAATTAATGATAAAAAATCATCAAAACCACGTGGCAAAGTTCAATCTTCATTGTTTACATGGTGTTTTGCAGTGCCTGGTACTTATCCTAGAGACAAAAAAATCTCTAACAGAATAGGAGTCAGGTTTCTGAACCAATCCAGCAGACTACATCTAATTCTGTCACACTGGCAGCCATAGCTGTTTTGGCTGGTGCTGGTGGCAAAAGTCCTATAATGCCACAGAAGTTATCATCTTAGTCATTCTCTTTTTTAATTGTATAAGGTTATGATTTTGTGTTGTTTCCACAAACTTTAGGGATTGATAATTCAGGACATTCAATATTGTTGTCAATTTCCAGTCTATATCATAAGTTTTTGACATCAACTTGTTCTCGTATTTTACACTTAGTGCTGGGTTAAATATTTTGATAAATTAAGCTGTGAGAAATTTAGTTTTACTTATTAGACAAAACTGCTATCCAGCCTTCTCTGGCATTTTGTTTCTAACATAATAACTCCCAGTCTTTTCAATCATAAATTCCAAAGCTTCAGCTGTTGTTTTACAAGGATGCCTAAAGGCATGACTATCTATTTAAAATTGATCTGTGCAATTCAGATCAATGTCAGTGTAAAGAAGGTCTAATGGAGCTGTAATTGAAAAGCTCTGAAAGAGGTTTTTGAAAACGATTATTTGAAGAAAAGGTAAAGAAGGGTGAGTTCACAGTTGTTGTGTGTTAACTACTTAGGTAGGTAATCTTCTCTAGTACTTAAGTGCATTGCTTCATGCTTTGACCCCATGACTTGGTTTGAATAACCTCGTGTTCTGTGTCCCTAATGACCTTTTGCAGTCAGTGTAGTCTTGTATGTCTCCTAAGAGAAACTGAACATTGGGATTTTTCCCTCGCTTAAATGATCAGATTTATTCCAAATCCTTGCTTGCATAGGGAAGGCGTTTTCTTTAATGTGAAGAAATACTGTCTTTCCTGTGGTTGGGAAATTTTGAAAGAACAGCTTTAATGTCCAGACTTGATAATGGTGGGGGGGGGGGTTGTGTGTTTTCCCTTTTTTGTAAGGCTACAAGGTCTTTTTGGAATCCTTTAAGCTTGCAATGTACTTGAAACACGGAAGTGTTTAAAAGGGGAAGCAGAATATAATTTCTCTGACTTTGGTTTAAATCTTTTCTGGAGGGGAAAGCAGATTGGTTCAAAATGCCAATGTTGCGTTAGTAGTGCTACAGTTTTAAACTAACTGAGTTAAAATGGAAATTCTGAGCTTATGTTTTCTCAACTACATTTTGTATCAGAAATTCTTACACCAGAGTAACATTTTAAGTGGGCATATCAGAAGAACATGAGTCCTATATAAGAAGCAGTCAGTTCTTCAGCTGGAAGATGGTCTGAATATACTTAAGCTGCTTAGCTATTAGTAGATGTTTTCATGGAAGCTAGTAAAGAGTTGTGAGCTCCTGGTTAGTCTGGTTTATGTTGCTGAAGATCAGCATTCATGCTAACTATCTACTAGATTATGTGAGAGATTTGATTTAAGCCCTTTCCTAATGGTTGGATTTCTAAGACTATGCATATGACCAGTTATGCTAAGTGTTAGCAGCATGCTTAATCTAGACATAGAGATTGTGCTTTTTTGTTTAACTTGATTTGTTTCATCAATTCTGAACTCTAAATTAAAACTAGATTCCTAGTTTATAAACACTCTGTAAATTGTTAAAGCATTGTTAAATATTTTACTCATTCAGAGTAGTATTAAGTCTTATGCTAATTAAGTTGAAGTAGCTAAATTTGTTTATAGTTACTAAATGCTTTCCATCTGATTATTTTAAGCTCTCAGAACTGGTAAGCATTTGCTATTCAAGACTTAAGATATAGGAAAATAGTTAAAAGCAGTTGCTGTGCTCATCAAATTTAGGACTTGTTTCATTACTGCACTGTTAGATTATTATAGCCCTCACTAGTAGTACGAGTGCTAGATCATATTTTCTTCCTTTTTTTCCCCTAGAATGTAGGAATTGCACAGCATATTTATATTTTCTGGCATGGTTTATCATGCAAATGTCTGTGTTGCTGCTATTGTATTTCAAGGAGGGGGAAATGGTCTAGTTTACCACCCTGTCCTGGTTTCAGTCGGGATAGAGTTCCTTTTTTCTCTTTAGCTGGTACAGTGCTGTGCTTTGGATTCAGTATGGGAATAATGCTGATAACACACTGATGTTCTGGCTGTTGCTGAGCAGGGCTTACCCTGAGTCAAGGGCTTTTCAGTGTCTCATGCTCTGTCAGAGTGGAGCTGTGCAAAGAGCTGCGAGGGAGCGCAGCTGGGACAGCAGTGGTACCACCTCCGTGATAACATATTTAAGATGAAAGAAAAAAGTGATTGTGCAGTTCTAATTGCAGACAAATAAGAATGGGGTGAGAAGAACAACTCTGCAGACACCAAGGTCAGTGGAGAAGGAGGGGCAGGAGCTGCTCCAGGTGCCAGAGCTGAGATTCCTCTGCAGCCCATGGTGAAGCAGCTGTCCCCCTGCAGCCCATGGAGATCCATGGGGATGCAGAGATCCACCTGCAACCCATGGAGGAGACCCACAGCCAGAGCAGGGGGATGCCTGAGAGAAGGCTGTGACCCTGTGGGAGGCCTGTGGAGAGTGTGGCCCGTGATAGAGCAGCCTGTCCCTTGAAGGATTGCACCCCATGGAAGAGTGACCCATGCTGCAGCAGTTTGGGGAGGACTGTTGCCTGTGATATGGGCTCATGCTGGAGAAGTTTGCGGAGAACTGTCTCCTGAAGTGGTCCAGCTGGAGAAAGATTGATTGTCCTTCTCGGACGTCCCGGCTAGCTATCTAGCACCGCTAGCAGTTAAGGGGGCACTATCCTGATTTCCGTGGTTCGGGACAACACCTAAGGCAAACGCTCTGTGCTATGACAGCAGCGCTACCTTGTGTTAGGACGTGGCTTGGCTTATGGCTACAGTCAGCAGAAATAAGAGAGCGCTCTCCAGCTGCGGTGAATCCAGGTTTATTGAGTCCCAGGGGAAACCGACAACCAGAGAGAGAGGGAGGGGTTGCAACAGCTTATAAGGAGGGAGGGAAACAAGGGAGGAGTCAGTCCTTGGACGAATAGGGTTTCAGAGGGGAGTGGGATACAAAGGATTGACTTAGGGAGAACACCAGTTGGGATAACTCGCAGCACAAGGGAGGGAGGGGAGGACCAGGGCAGAACCATTACATGATAGGAGGGCACAGAACAGTTCAACTTATACAGACACAACACAACAGTCTCCTGTGGGAGGGACTCCACAGTGGAGCCAAGGAAGGACTCCTCTCCCTGAGCAGTGGGAGAAACAATGGGTGATGAAATGACCATAACCCCCATTCCCTGTCTCCCTGTGCTGCTTGGGGAGGAGGTAGAGCTGGGAAGGAGGGAGGGATGGGGGGAAGGTGTTTTTAAAAGTTTATTTTACTTCTCATTATCCTGCTCTGATTTTGGTAGCAATAAATTCAATTAATATCTCTAATTAGGGCCTTTTTTGCCCATGATGGTATTTAGGGACCTCCTGGTCCTTACCTCAACTCATGAATCCTTCATTATATTTTCTCTCCCCTGTCCCAGTGTGGAGGGGAGTGGGAGAGCAGCTTTAGTGGGTGCCTGGCATCCAGACAGAGTCAACCCGCTACAAGGATTTACCCAAAGGCCGATTGATGTTTGGGGATGGGCTGTGTATCAGTCATTTTTCTTGGGGTTTATCTTTCACTTTCCTCCCCATTTTAATGAATATAATTATAATTTTAAACATTACTTTGTTTCAGTTATTACACTGTTCTTATCTCAACCTATGAGTTTTATTTTTTTTTTCTCATTCCCCTCCCGTTCCCACTAGGGTGGGGTGGAAGTGAGCAAGCAGCTGTGTGGTACTTTTGTTGCCAGTTGGGCTTAAACCATGACACCCATTTCTTGGTGGGGATGTATCTTCTACATTAGTGAAGCTGATCTTGAGGCCAAAACAAGATGTAAACTCTTTTTTCTGCTTATCTATTTAGATGATCTTTAAATTGCTTGGGTAGCAGTCAATAGTAGGAACTACACTAAATCCACATCTGTTCTTGGAGTTGTCAGAACCTGTGTTATCTCCTTATATGTTGTGTTTGGAAGTCAGGCCAGCCTTAGATATTAATTGCAGATTCTTTTCTCTTGTGACAGGGCTCTCTTTTTGGAAAGGGTCCATTTTAACAAAGTCACCCATTTTCTGCAACAGTTAAATGGGAATTTAGAATAGGTGCATCTTCTAGACTCTTGTTCGACACATCAGTCTCTGGCCAAAGAAAAAGCTTGCACTTATCTGCCTTGACCATGAGGCTGTCTATAAGTATTTTTTATTTTCTTATGTTCTTGCCTCTGAAACTTGTAGTTCTAGAGGTTTGTGTGGTATAAAAGCTTCAGCTTCATTGGAAACTTATATGGCTGGTAAGTCATTTGGTGATTGAAAATTGGTGCATTAGTGTACTGTGTTTTCTTACCCTTGTAGCATTTTCCCTTATTTTTGGGTGAAATGTATGGCAAATGAACTTATGTCCCAAATATACCATCAGGATCTTGAAGGAGGAATAGAGCTGTCTATTATCAGTTAAGAGCCTTAAATCCTTAAACAGCCCAAATAGTATGTGCTTTTAGCAAGTGCAGTGTCTTTAATCACAGAATATGCTGAGTTGGAAGGGACCCAAAAGGATCATCAAATCCAACTCCCAGTCCTGCACAGGACCATCCCTGAGAGTCACACCCTGTGCCTGAGAGTATTGTCCAACCACTTCTTGAAGTCTGTCAGGCTTGATGCTGTGACCACTTCACTGGGGAGCCTGTTCTAGTGCCCAACCACCCTCTGGGTCAAGAACCTTTTTCTAATATCCAACCTAAACCTTCCCTGACACAACTTCAGGCCACTCCCTCAGGTCCTGTCACTGGGCACCAGAGAGAAGAGATCAGTGTTTGCCCTTCTTCTTCCGCTCACAAGGAAGTTGTAGACTGCAATGAGGTCTCCCCTCAGCCCCTCCTCGTGCATCTTCCTCTCAAGGCCCTTCACCATCTTCACAGCCCTCCTTTGGATGCTCTCTAATAGTTTAATACCTTTCTTATATTGTGGTGGCTAAAACTGCTCATGATATTCAAGGTGAGGCCACACCAATGCAGAGCAGAGCAGGGCAATCACCTCCCTTGACCAGCTGGTGATACTGTGCCTGATGCACCCCAAGGACATGGTTGGCCCTTCTGGCTGCCAGGGCACTGCTGACTCATATTCAACTTGCCATCAATCAGGACCCTCAGGTCCCTCTTCATGGCTCTGCTTTCCAGCATCTCATTCCCCAGGGTTGTCTCATCCCAGGTACAGAATCCAGCACTTTTCCTTGTTGATCTTCATATAGTTGGTGATTGCTCAGACCTCTAACTTGTCATGGTCTCTCTGCAGGGCCTCCCTGCCTTTGAGGGAGTCAACAGCTCCTCCCAGTTTTGTATCGTATGCAAACTTGCTTAGTACCCCTTCCAGTCCTGTGTCCAAGTCATTTATGAAGATGTTGAAGAGGACAGGGCCTAAAATTGAGCCCTGTGGAACCCCACTAGTGACAGGTCACAAGTCTAATGTCACCTCATTCACTAAAACCCTTTGTTCCTGACCTGTGAGCCAGTTGCTCACCCATCACACAGTGTGTTTATCCAGCTGTGTGCTGGACAGTTTGTCCAGAAGGATTTTGTGAAAGATGATATGACCAAAGTGGGACATGACATGAAGATAGCTGCATAACTACAGGTGTCTAATGTTAATGTAATTAAGCCATATGGAACAAGAGAGTGAGAGATGCCATGCTTCTCTGAGAGTGTATGGAAGGGCTGCCTTCTGCTTTAACTTCCCATTGACCGATATGTACTGAAGCAGAAGATCTAGTTGCCCATTATGTCATGCTAAGCAATGGCACAATTTGAAGAATCGATTTCTCCTAATGTTTGTCACTGCTAGGAAGATGCTATCCAACATCTGCACGTGAAGTCCTATATATGGATGTTATTGCCATCACTAGAGTGTTGTCTTGTAATCCAGTAATGTGATCTGCATGCAGACCTACTCTTCAGTGGCTCTTTTCTCCATGTCTTTCCTACTCATGTATTCTGGAAACATTTTTAAAAGTGCTATTTTACTGATTCCTGTCCTTCTGCTCCTCAGTCATTGCACTGGAAATAACTGAATTAGTTTGATGTTATGGACTGTCCTTCAAATTTAGATCTCTTGTTACAGTTGCTTGGGTTTTTGATCCATGGAGTGTGTATGCCGCAGAGATCTAATCCCTTCCCCCCTCCACTGTTGTCAGTGTAACCCCTACTCTGCACTTGGTTAAATGTAAGGTGACCACTTGTATCCCATAAGATGGAGACATGTCATTAAATTTGTTTCAACCAGCATGTAGCAGCCTGAATTGCTGCTAGTAAAGTCCAAGGTAAAGAAGCAAAAAGGGCCTTTGCATAATATCCACAGATGTTTAATTCAGCCACGCGGTGAGATGTTCGGGGCCAAGGCACACACATTCAGGGTCCAGCTCTCTCCCTCGAGGGGCCCGGGGGCTGACCCTGGTCTCGGGGCAGTACAAAGATAAGGGCCAATCAGGGAATAGGGAGGAGTGGCTCAGGGACATAGGAATAGACATAGGAACAGGGGAAGGAGCCAATGGGATGTAACAGCTTTGAGGGAAGCTTCTTGTGTCTCCCTAACTTAGGGGATGCCCCCCAGGGCCTCCACACTAGCAAATACTGAAAATTGAATGGAAACTTTCTACCAGCATTTGCTTCAAGGAGGGTCTGGTTTGTTCTTGTTGATCTTAAAATAGACCAAGAACCTTAATATACTTTATCTCTTGGATTGCAGTAAATGTATTTTAAACTTTTTTTTTCTGTTAAGACTGGTCATAGTGATGTTTGCTTTTTTTTTTTCTGCAGGAGGTGTAGTTGCAATGTGTCAAATATACCTGTACAATTACTTTATCCAAAGAGCTATTATCAGTGGCTCAATATCACTGCTTTATGAAAGGGGAGTATCTCCATGTAGATGACTCTGCTTGTTTGCAGAATTGTAAGAGGTACAAAGTAGAAGCAGTTGCTGCAGATTTTGGGCTGATGTCATACATTTGGAGACTGCAATAAATGAAAACAGAATCCGTTTTGCACTGTAGTAGACTGATCAGCTTTTTACTGTCGGTCTCAGAGACTTCAATTGTGTAGCAATAATGGAATGCTTACATAGGTGGAAAGCTTTGATAGAACCTTGACTTTTGTTTTATCTTAGCAACAGGCACTGTCTACTTCTGGTTTTGTTGTATATACAGCAAACAGAATTTTTAAGCATTGCACACAGTAACACTAGAACAGGTTGCCAGCCACATTTTATCACCTCCTTTTCAAAAAACTTAATTAAAATAGTGTCTTGCAACTAATCAGATTTGAAAGGCTATTCAGGGACCACTGTTACAAACATCTTGTTGCTCTGTCTTGCACTATATACAGAATGCTAATGTTGGTTTAGCCTTTCACTTGCACTGAAACAAGTAGTTACAGTAAAAACTTAAACCACTGTCTAAATCTGAAATATCTGTGGTGCATTAGAAATCAATCACTGGAATTAAACTTCTTTTCACTGTACAATCAGTAATAGTTAATGAATGTAATATAGGCAGCAAAAATTAATCTCTTTAAAGTTGGGGTTTTTTGGGTATTTTTGTAGTTTTCAGAGTGAATGGTGCATCCTCAGTTGTGCGTTCTTAGGCTACACAATGAGTATCAGGAGGCAAAATGGAACTTGCAAGATTTTTTTCTCTGAAAATCACAGATGTGCTACATTGATTATAGTTGATAACTTGGGGCATTTTGATTTCCTCTGACCCATAATACTTTCCTCAGAAGGTGGGAGTTACTTCAGAAAATTCATGTGGTCTGGAATCTAGACACAGTTGCACCCCAAAATGAAGGATATAGCAACAAAAGACCAATTCTTCTCAACAAATAGTTAAATTGGCTTGAGTTATCACTGAGAAAGGTGTTTCAGGTACCATTATCAATAGGATGCTTCCAATTTGACCAGTCAGAGCTCTTTCAGAAGGAAAGGAATGTAGATATAAACTTCAAGGAAAATACCAGTAGAAGGAACATCAAAATAAAATTATAATTGAAAAATACCCCAACTTCCTAGCAGCTTCTCATGGTAGTAAATTTTTTCCTCATCTGTTTATGAGACTCTCCCTTTGATACCTTGCCTGCACCAAGTCACACTTCTCTATGTTCTCCTTGTTATCTGGCAGCACAAGTAAATAGTCATTCAGGTTTAAGTGGTGACATGTCAGGTGGGCTGTCTTGGTTACCTGTGTTGTCCCTTCAAGCCTTTCCAACTTGTCATCTCTCTCTTTGTGCCAGTTGTTTCTGTCATCAGTTTTGTCTTGTCACTTCTCTGTTTCTGCATCTGTATGCTTTTTGTTTGTTTTTGTGGTTGTTTCCCTGTATGAGTCCCCCTCCTCTGCTTCTATCATCATAACTCTGAGATCCTCTGCTCTCATCTTGGGCTTTGGTATGCGGTGTTCCTCTGACTGTCTGGTTTTAAAAATGTTGCCCTGTTGACTCAGTGTTAAGTGGAAAATGAACATACAGGAAGGGAAAAGGTTGCCTTGGTGGCTGCTGACATTAAAGTTGCTTATAACTTTAGGCACCTGTAGTCCTGATCTCCTCTTCAGATAATTAGCCAGAACCAAGAATGAGAGAATGAGGCTAAGGATGTCTACATTTATAGGAGTGAGCTTGTAGGTGGCTTTAAGAAAACCTTGTAGTACTATGCAACTAACTTGTTTCCCTAGATCAGGAAAGGTGTTTTATGTTCTTTGTCAACTTAAAGCATGCAGTAAAGCATCAGACCAAAATTTGTTCCCCTATGTGCCATTCCCACAGATACCCTTCAGCATCCTGTTCTGGACTTTGTTCTCCAGAGGGAACAATGATAGGGCTGCAGTCTTCCATTAACTCATTTAGAGTAAGGCTTTGGGAGCAAGTCCTTTAAATTTCTAAAAGAGCAGTAACAAATGTAAACAAACCTTTACTGCACAGTATAGCAACTTTGACTAAAGCAAATATAGTTCAGACCCAGAAGCATAGTAGCAACATCAGTAACTTTCTAACTGGCTGCAATTTTTAATTTTTTTTTTCCCTCCAAGCCAGCAAGACAGAGCAACAGCAAGATGCTTATGATAGTGGTCTCTGAATAGCCTATCAAATCTGACTAGTTGTAAGACACTATTTTAACTAAAAGTTTTTTGGAAAGGTGATGAAATGTGGCTGGCAGCCTGTTCTAGTGTTACTGTGTGCAGTGTTTAACAATTCTGACAGTGCCTTCTGCAGTAATGGTATCTTAATAAGTACACAGTGCATCAGGAAGAGCTAGCGTGATATAAACTCAAATGTTACCTGAATCTACAGTGTGATTGTCTCTCTGGAAATGGTGCATTTCATGATTAGTTTGCTATTTATGTGCCTTTGCTAGTTCTGTAGTTAAAATAAGGTATTGAATATGGCAGAGGAATAATTTTTTTCCCACTGTGCCTTAAACTTAATGCAGATGCCTGGTCTGTACTAGGATTTTACTACAAGATTGCCAACAAAAGCAATATACTTATTGTTTATGTGGGATATTTTGACACTGAGGATGCATCCAAGGATTTATGCAGCTCCAGACTGATATACTACTGAAAACCTCCCTGGATGCTAGATTTGCACATCTTTATCTTTGCAGGATTTTTATGCATTGCTACTAGTGTCCCTGGAGTAAATTGATTTTGTCATGGTAACTTAATGTTCTGTTGCCCAAGATCAGTGTGTGAGATGGTAAACTTAAACGTCCTTGCAATGGCCTACTGGAGAAGGGTTATAAATTACCATTCTAAAAATTATCTCTTTGAATTTTTTCTTTTCAATGTCCTTTATGTAGGTACAGTCTGGAGTAAGATGCTTCTGGTAAATGAGGTAGACAGCATAAACCCTATTGCCTGTAGATAACTGGTTCTGCATTGAAAAAACTTCCTTGTCAATTGAGTTGCCAAAGTGAGTAGGTTACTTTCATTAAAAAAATGAAATCCTTTAGAAAAAGTAGCACTTGCTTTTCAGTCTGAGGTAATAACTAGAAGAAAGACAAACTTGGAGAAATTAAAGTGTGTAGAGGCCTTCTCCCAAGTTCAACTCTGCTATAATAGTAGTGAATGATGGGCAGCCATAGTACATGCTTGCAGACAGTGCCTCACAGTCTCCAATGACATACAGAAGACCAGTGAGGTACATGGAGTCTGTATGATTTCACATGTGGCCTGGCTTTTTTGATAATAACATATCAAGTTGGCATCTTAATTGCTCTTCTCATACAGAGGAACTAGCAATGTAGCAGCTTGTCTGACAGTGTGATCTGTGTCTGAAAGGTGCAGCCTATTTCATGTGTAGGTAGTATTCAAGGTATTCAGGGTGCTGTAGTCTGCAGTCTGATCTCCCCCTCTGTGGCACTGGGACTAATAAAGCCCATTCATCTCTAGTGGTTGACATGCAACTGTACTGGGTGGTCTTGTGGCTTTGCCCTTAACATCCTTCCTGAGGTGGCAGGCTCAGCACTGTTTCACCACCTTTTTCTTCTGCCTTTGAAACTGCTATGTTTTGTTTGCTTCTGAGAAGCAGTTGCCAGCTAGTCCTGAAACCAGTTCTCTGGCTTTAGTGGATTGGTTTTGGACATAATGCCAATGTTGACAGAGATGGTGAGATGTGCTGAGAGGAACCTGACAAATGTTGAGCAGAATGACACTTTTTATGTATAAGGTACACCTGGAGCTGCCCAGCATGACTCACTTGCCCATGGCCCAGCACCTGCTCACTGTGTTTCACAGTCTGGTTGCACCCAGGTAATCTCCATACAGCTTTGGCTTTAGCTGTGTGTTGAAATTCCATTAGCCAATATGGTTGGTTCACCTATTGATTTCAACAAAATGTTGAAAGGGACTTGAGCACTGTTGCAGAGTGGCAGGGTGGTAGAAATGCTGCAACCTTCTTTGAAGCGTCTCCTTCAGAAGCCGCTCAGAGTAAGGCCACCAGAACAGCCATTTCAAGTCCATGCACACACACACGCCACAGATAGCTCAGCAGAGGAAAGACAAGAAGGATCTTTGTATGATGTATTCCAGTAAAGGTTTATTCCAAAGCACGCTGAAGGGATCAGGGACAAAGACAAAACCATGTGGTCTGCACAGACTTAAGTATGGGGTCAGGGACCAATGACCTGAGGGCACAGGGGCAGTGCAAAGGGCAGCAACCTGCAGGGGGAATGAGGGATGAATAATCGGGGTGGGCAGTGTCAACTGGCCAATGAGGGAAGAAATCTAATGTAGATCGGCAGTAGTGCTGCAGAGCACCATGGGCTAGGTCCTCTCTTTAGCCTAGGTGAGGAAAACTATGGTATATTATTCCAAGGCAAGGCCCTGGGGATTTCCCTGAGGGGGAAGGCCTCAGAGGATTCCACAGAGCACAGAAAAAGGGGCTTTCCTAAAGTACTTGAAACTGGCTCTTCCTGCCTCCCAGATGTGTCAGCAGCTATCAGGAGGAATAGCTAAGATGTCTGTATAATCCTCACCTTATGACACCCTTTAAGGTAACATAAGTAGTTAGAATCAGCAATGGAAACAATGAGGCTAAGAGTAAGATCTTGATAGGGGAATGATGGATGTGAATGTTAGATCTGCTCCACGTTTTGCTTTGAGTGCTGTCTGCTGCTGGTGGGGTGTACCAGTGTAGTGGGTCTAGCACTGGCCAAATGCCAGTGCACCCACTAGTATTATTTACTCATTTTCTGCTGCGAGATAAGGATTAGGAGGAGAGCAAAGCAGGCTCAAAACTTTAAAGGGTATAAAGAAAACTTTATTAACAGAACTAAAAGAAAAATTATAAATCAGAATAAACCTTCAGAACACTTCTCTTCCCCCCAACTCCTCTTTCTTTTCCCCACAGACAACATAAAGAGACAAAATTTGGTATTTTCAGTCAGTTTACCACTTCTAAAATAATCTTTCTTCAGTTTACTTAGGGAGAGCAGTCTCTCCTGCCACGCCATGGAGACTTTTCCACAAGAAACAGTTCTCTCATGGTTTTAAATTTCACGAATAGCAGCCGGACAGAAATCTGCAATCGTGAAGTCCCTCCCATGGTTTGGTAGTCTTCCCACAACTACCACCATGGGTCATCTCAGCTTATTGGGGTGCAATTTTAATGATGAGCTGTTCTAGTATAGAAACAAACATTCTCTTTTATCTCTGGGAACAGAGATTTTCTTCTCCCATCCCTGAGGCCAGGTTTCTCATCTCTCTCTGTTCAAGCTTTTCATTAGATCACAGCTACTTCAACATCTGCTTGCTTCAACACTGGTGCTTCTGCTCACGACTATGACTAGAATGCTACATCCCCCCCAATGCATTTCATGAGTTACAGGAAAAAAGCGTTGTGTATTAATTATATCTTCACCATAGCCTTACAAGAGAATTTCAGCCCAAGACTAAGGCATCTCCTCATTCTCCTCCCATCTGGGATTTGACTCCTTCTTCACTGACCTCGGTGTCTCCATGTTGTTTTCTTTACGTGTCTTCCCCATGTCCTTTTTCTCTCACTCGAGAGAGGATTGACGTCTGCAAGTTGTATCTGTGCATTGAAAGAGTTAATGTCTCACCCAGCCCTGTGGATGGTCATGTGATCTCTGCCGGGCGGCGGCTGCTTTGACTGCGTGGCTGTTTTCCGGCCCCTGCCGCGTTCAATTCCAGCCGCGAGGCTGCTTTCTGCGTGGGGCTGCAGGGCCGCCTCTGTTCTTAGCCGCATGATTTACCACGGTGCCAGCAGGATAGCTCGGCAGCTCACGGCTGGAACAGGGCCTGGTTTGGCTCCACCCGAAGCCGAGCAGAGCCGGCCTGGCCCATCACCCGTGGTTGGAACTCGCTCGTGGCAGAATCTCAGCTGAGCTGTGCTACGGGCTGAGCTGGCCAGGCTGCGCGGCGGAGCAGAGCCCAGCTCGGCCAGCGTCCAGTTACCTGTTCAAAAGCTGGAAGCAAGAGAGTTTTTCCCTGCGTTTGTTCGTTTTTAAATGTGATTTCACAGAATCATATTCAGCTCTCTTAAGTGATTTAACAGGGTGTCAATATTCAAAACTAGCTAGCTGGTTGGTTCTGTCAGGTCTGAAGGAAGCTGCCAAGGTCCTTACAGGGAAATCACTTCTGTAGCTCATGGATTTTTTCCTTAACTAAAAACCAAACTACGTTAAACCACAACAACCAGATAATGTTTTGGAAGAATGGCTGTTGGATATTTCACATAGCTGGAGGGCTTCAGAAACAAAGGGAAACTCTGATTCTTTGTTATGTATAATGCCACAAGGGGGACTTTAAAAATAATTTATTTGAAGAATTATGCTGTGGTATCTTAAGAAAGGTATTGTGATGTATTTCCAATCTAGCAAAAGAACCAATTATGTTATTGAACGCACCATGAGCATCCTGGATCAGCTCTTTCTCAGGACCGGGCTGACTGTTAAAAGCTGGCTAGGCGCTTCTGTGTTTAACATCTTGATCATGTAGGATTTGCATCCAAATTTTAAGTTGCTAATAAAATTCTGTGGGCAGTGAATGAGGCCTCTTGTTAACATTGTTTTCTTGTGTGTATCCAAAAATATCTTCCTAATGGTACCATTTATTATATACCTCTATTGTGCATTATCCAGTGTGTCAAGACAAGTGCCATGCTGGCTGACTGCATACCTAGTATGATAGTATCCCTTTTTAGAGCAGCGAGGATTAAACTGAAGAGGATAAGTGTGGTATTTCCAGTAGGAAGGGCTAGTCTTCATGCTAGGGGAGGCAGGGTGTGCTCTATGGTGCTGGGACAGAGCAGCCTCTGAGCACTGTGATCTGGAAAACTGCCTTTCTGATCAACCTAGCTGCTTCTTGGCTCTGTTTTCACCTTTCTTCTTCATTTTGCCAGTTAGATTGTCATACCCTGGGCTAAGTTATTTGCCTAACCAATTTTCAGAGCTATAAAAGAATTTTTCTTATCTGTCTTGGGAACAGGATAAACAGCAAGTGTCTGCAACATGTCCCTTAATCTAGAGATAAGACAGTGTAGAACTGCATAGGCTTATGCTGTACTACATGTTGTTAAAGCTGTTTTAAAATGTTTTTCAGGTTCTAAATGGCTTCTAAGAAGTTGGGATCTGAGTCTCATGGTAAGTAAAATTTGGTATCCCTGTCTCTTCAATAAGATGAATCCTACTATTGCTGCTGACTCATGTCCCAGCCTAGATAGTCCATAGAAACTAATCTGTTCAGCTCATGACAGAATAATACCTTCTCCTTCCCCTCACTTCCCCCTTCAAAATCAAAGCTGAACTGCAGTTGTGATACTGATTTGATGTTTACTGAAGTGGACACTAGATTTGTAGCTCCTTTCTATGGAAGTCATGTGAACAGCTGGATTGAAAGTGAAGCTTTTAATATATCATAGAACTATGCTTTTTGCTCAGCAGTGAATTTTTTTCCTAAATTAGACTAATCTGGTTCAACAGGCAAGTGAAGAGAATATTTTCTTCCACATTTGAGATGCATAGTGTCATGAAGATGATTGGTATAATAAAAATTATTTACCTGTATATGTGCCTATCTCTTGAGGATTAATATTTCTGTGGAACATTAAAGTCCAGTTTGTTGTATGTCATGTATCTTCTTCAAATCAGCAATCATTCAATGCAGTACAGGGCAGTTCATGTAAAATTTCTAACACAATTTTTCATGCTATAGAAACTTAGCATTGATCTTTCTGGGTAATCTTTCTGATAAGAGGGTCTGGGGAATTCCATTTTTCTTTCAGCTTTTTATTCAGTCTTGAGAGTAAAAAGTTGAACTACAGAATAAGAAATGCCTCACTTAAATACGTGGTTAAGGATTAATAAAAATGACCAATCAAAACTCAATTTTTATATGGTCTCCTTTGTGGGCCAGTGATCCTGCTGCAAGATAATGAATTTATTTATTTGCTATCTGCCAGCTTTTTACCACTTGTTCTCTTGTATCTATGAACATTCTGATCTGCTTGTCTTCTGAGTCTATTTTTACTTCTCTTTTGCTTCCTAAACCAGACTAGCAAAGACACTGCTCAGAGCTAGAATTCAATCTGTCTTAAATATTTCTCAAAACAGTATGGTGTGGTGGAACATGCTCCTGGCTTCAAAATAACAAAATCAAAATAAATGGTACTGTAAGCTGGCTGCTTAACTTGTCTACTCTTCTGTGAACCTTCTGTTCCTAATGATACCAGTGACACTGTCATGGTATTGTTTCTGAGGAGTAGTAGAGCAACTTCCTTGGCTTATTATGTCTTAAGTAATTAGCAAGGCAATTCTTTTCAGTTTTCTCTAGGGTTGTTAAGAATTATTTTGACCAAGTGAATTTTGGCTTGCTGTAAAGCATCTAGTTGAACAGCTACCTGGTTTTTATCAGTTCAGTGTCTCTGGCAGGCTGATAGAATCAGTCAATATAGTTGATGTATCTCTTGTACTTATTATTGAGCTGCTTTTTGGAGGTTAGAGGACTGTTGTTGAATCACAGAATGATTGAGGTTGGAAGGGACCTCTGGAGATGGTCATGTCCAAAACCCTGCTCAAGCAGAGCCACCTAAAGCACCTACTCAGGACTGTTCAGATGGAGATGAAGATGGGAACATAAGGTATGGATGGAGAGGAAGGAACACTTTTCCTGTTTTGGAAGGTATTCTTAGCATACACCTATAACTATGCCTAAGTGTGTAACTTCAAATGCTCTTGTCATTTGAATAATTGGAAATTCAAGCTTAAGTTCCAGTAATTGGTACCATCTAGAAATACAGCTCTCATCTATTGCACAGAAGGTTTGTTATATCAAGTGCAGTATGTTAATATTGTTGTTGTATTCTCACTGTCACTATATAACTTGAAAGCTCCTAATTCCAATTTCTGAGAATTATGTGTGTTTTGTGACCATGAAAACTAAGTTCCACTTGGTTTCAAAACTGTTCCCCATTTATAACTAGTAACTGGTTTTATCTGAAATGTTTCAATTCTGCTACTTTAAGACAACAAAATTGTCACTTGATGAGACACTTAAAAAGGCTTATGTTTTTTTCATGTACTCTGAGTTACATGCATGGGAGAAATACCAACAAGATATTCTCAAGAGGTCAAAACAAGAAGAAAAACTTTATTGGCAACTTCAGAAAATCAGAGAACTATGGCAAAAGGTTTAGAGCAGCTGTCTTAGGTTGCAAAATGTAGCTGGGGGTGTGTATTCTATTACCATCTGTTAGAGGTGGGGCAGTTATCTTCTGTTAATTGGGCAGTTTTCTTTATTCCACAACCAATCCTTCCTCCAGGAAATATCTTCTGTTAATGGGCCATTGAGTCTCATTGCATTACTGATAAAATTACATCATCCCATTGTGAGATGCTCGCCGGGGGGGTGGGGTGGGGGAACCAAGCATTCCTACCTGGATATAATCTGAGAATTAGAACACCAGAGCCAGCCTTTTCCCACTGGATTCCCAGAGGAGCAGCTTTCTTCTCCACTGGATTCCCAGACCCATCTATACCACCACTGGGTCTCCAGAGGAAAACTACACCCTTCTATAGGATTACTGCTTCAACAGAACCACATCTGTCACTCCAGGAGGACTGCAGCCACCATTTAATTGGACTGCTACCAACACCCTGACCAACAACAGGGTGTCAGGTCGTATTCTCACTCTGTCAGTATTGTTTTGGGGTTTTTTGTACTATTGCATTTGTATTTTTAATTTTCCTAATAAAGAACTGTTATTCCTATTCCCATATCTTTGCCTGAGAGCCCCCTTAATTTCAAAATTATAATAATTCGGAGGGAGGGGGTTTACATTTTCCATTTCAATGGAGGCTTCTTCCTTCCTTAGCAGACACCTGTCTTTTCAAACCAAGACAGATTTTGGCACCCAATGTGGGGCTCGAGGGCATAGGAACAAAAAGGGAATAACAGTTCTTAAATAATCTATTTTTTTGTGCTGATATAGAAACCTTGTTAAGTGTCACCATGTGGTCTAGCTTACCCTGGTTCGGGTGGCACGTGGTTGTGGCTATATTTCTCCCATTTGCAGGCCCTTATCTAAACATGGGTCCTATAACTAAGGCTGCTGTGGCTGTTATCCACTTTGCTTTATGCGTTACTAAGGTGAGGAACTAATGGATTTGTAACTTCCTCTGGAAGGTGGGCACATGGATTCAGCGCTATCACACACTAACTGTATTTTTTTGGGGTTACTTTAATAATGGTACTTACTGGGAGGAAATGACACTGGGTGAAAATTTTCTCCCAACCCTTAACCCAGCTCTTTGGGTCTGCCCCACCAGTTTTTGAAGGGTTCAAATCTTCTCTAAACGCTAATGATATACAATGGCTAGTGTTGCTGATAGGCCTGTTCTATTTAGCATTCAGAGATAAGTGAAGATTGACTTGAATAACCACTCTGACACCTACCCCAGAAAACAGGGATGCTGCCCCAGAACCTGACACTGCCCTGGGGACTAGGGATGCTGCTGTCCCAGAGCCTGACCCTGCCCCACAGCCCTCCTCAGAAATGAACCACCCGGATTGAGTGGGGGTTCTGGTGAAGGAGATACGTGAAATGAGCCAAATGCTGAAGTAATAAAGCCTCTATTCTGGCCTTATTATCAAGCAGTGCAAGATAGCTCGGGAGTCCAGTCCTCAGGGGACAGGGTGCCCGAAAGCTAGGCTAGCTCGAGGCCAATGCCGCGGGGCTACCCTCTAGCAAGCATGGTGATTACCAGCTCTATAGTGATTGCAAGCTCTCTTAGGGTTTCAGCTCTTGCTTGCTAGGTAGGGGTGCCCCCGGGCTGAGGCTGCAGCAGACGGCGAGAGAGGAGAAGGGAGCGTCTCGGGGTTCCACAGCGATGTTTATTTCATGGGGGACCCGTGAAGGTTCCAACGACAGCTCTTCTTCTATCGAATGGGCTAAAGTAGGCCCCTTTTATAGGGTTAAGGGGAATCCAGATTTGACCAATAGTAAGGGTTAAAGTAACATAGCCTATAGGGTTACAGAGATAGGCTTTGGGGCGGGGGTCAGGGAGACAGGAACTTATGTTGCTGTCTCAGCATTCCTATTATTTGATCCTCCATGGGGCTTTACCTAGGTCCATGGGGTTTACTACACTGAAGGAGTACATTTCCCCAGCTGGTGAGAAACCCCTTACCTCAAAGAAGGAGAGTCTAATGGTGCAGCAGTAGAACCCACAGATGTTACAACCATCCAGGTTCCAGCTGAACCGCAAGGGCAGTCACAGCCAGCAGCAGTTGCCCCTGTGGAAATGAGGAAGTCCAAGATGAAATCAGAGCACCCAGATAATGATAACAAAAGAGGGCCCTCACAACCCAAAAGGGAGCCAACAGTTGAGATCATCACCAAGTCCCTGACATACGAAAGTGTCCATAATCTGCACAAAGACACTGTACAACAGGGATGTGAGGCTTATACAACCGGCTTACTCCAGCTCTGGAACCTTATGGGTGCAAGTGTGCAACTGGATGGTGGTGAGGCAAGGAATTTGGGACCCTTGACCCCAGACTTATGTATGAATCAGATTTTTGTAAGAGAGCCAGGGTCCCTTTCCCTCTGGGAGCGGCTTTTAATGAGTGTAAGAGAAAGGTTTTTCCACAGGGAGAGAATGCAGGAGCACCACCATAGAATGTGCTGGAAGACGCTTGAGGAAGGGATCCAACAGCTGAGAGAAGTGGCAGTATTGGAGGTACTCTTTGGGAGAGATGGACAGCATGATAATAACCCTGACAAGGCCAGGTGCACAGGGCAAATCTTGTGGAATCTGGCAAATCTAGGGCCATCTCAATACACGACCTTCATTGCAATGACTGATGCCAATACCAACTGAGAGACAGTAGGTTCTGTTGTCAACAAGCTTAGAAATTATGAGAGTATGATCAATGGCCCAATGCAGGCTCATGTCTCTGACATGGTTAAGGACCTCAAAAAGAAGGAGAGAAAAGGTGAGGGAGAAGGTGAGGAGGAACAGTTCCCATATGGCACCAGTGCGAGTCACAGACCCCAAAGTCAGAGCCCAACGTCCCCCAGCTAGAGAGAGAGGATACACCCCACAAGGTGACCTGTAGTTCTTCCTGTGTGACCATGGGGAAGACAATGGGAGGTGGGATGGGAAACCTACTTCTTTCCTGGCAGCATGGGTGCGTCAACTCAAGGAGGGAAACACTAATCGAAGGAGTTCCACTAAAGTAAAGGTAGCCTCAAACTCCCATGACTGAGCTGCTGGGTATGATCTGTCAGATTCCCTTGAAGGAACCTCTAGTATGTACACCGAGGAAAGAAATAATAACCTTGGTTAGAGGGGCCCTGCCTCTAGCCAGGAAGAGGCATGGGAAAACCAGGTCTTTTGGATGGTGTTGATCTGATAGCCTGGCACACCAGAGCCAGAAAAATATGAAGTAATAGTTGATACTGGTGCGCAGTGTAACCTAATGCCATCGGGACATGTTGGGGCAGAACCTGTTTCCATTGCTGGGGTGATTGGGAGATCGCAGCAATTGACCCTGTTGCAAGCTGAGGTGAGCCTGACTGGGAAGGAGTGGCAAAAACATCCTATTGTGACCAGCCCAGAGGCCCCGTGTATTCTGGGCATAGTCTTCCTTCAGAATGGCTATTACAAAGACCCAAAGGGACTCAGGTGGGCTTTTGGAAGAGCTACTGTAGAGGCAGAGTATTGAAATAATACCAATATAGCCGGATGGGACGTGCCTGAGCTTGTCTGGCCCTTGGTGCTGAACCAAATAGCGGCAACTGTGGTGTTTCACCCCAGAGACACCTTTGGCTAGCTGTGTGCTGCAGCTGGGTGCTTGGAGACAGGTCCAGGCATGCAGGAACTGGTGGCTACGGGATGGAGCTTCCCCCGTAACAGGGTCTGCTCCTCGAGTTTACCTCTGGCGGAGAAGCTTTAAGGTGATAGCAAAGGAAAGGAGTCAGTTCTGATGGAGGGTTTTGATCCAGAGTTTTATTCAGGCCCACAGGCCTCGGAATCCAGCAACAGCTCCAACAGAACTCTCCAAACCACATGGTTGCTGACTCTTTTAACCCCAGGGAGACGGGGAGGGAAGGGGTAGGAAGCCCACCAACCAGGTACATGAGAGGAGGTCTTAAGGGACAAAGGACACCTGGGTGGCCCAATGTCCCCCCAGGGGTAGAGGGCATCTTTTGAATCTGCCAATCACTCGACGCCCTTCTGGAATGCCAAGATTTACAGACAGTACTTAGCAGGGGAAAGGAGAGGTGACTGACACACCTGGCAGGGAATTATCAGGGGAGGGACCCGAGGTTCCGAGGTAAACCCTGAAATCACAATGCAAAAGCAGAGGACATTAAGCAGTTGAACACCTTGCCTAGACTATCAGAAAACCCATCTGCAGTAGGACTCCTGAGGGTAGAACAGCAATGAGTACCAATTGCCACCTTGACGGCGCACTGCCAGCAGTATCGGACAAATCGAGATGCTGTGATCCCCATCCACAAAATGCTCCATGAGCTGGAGAGCCAAGGAGTGGTCAGTAAGGCCCACTCACGCTTCAACAGCCTCATTTGGCCTGTGCAGAAATCTGAAGGAGAATGGAGATCGACTGTAGACTATCGTGGCTTGAATGAAGTGACTCCGCGGCTGAGCGCTGCTGTGCCGGACATGCTGGAACTCCAGTATGAGCTGGAGTCCAAGGCAGCAAAGTGGTATGCCACTATTGACGTTGCTAATGCGTTTTTCTCCATTCCTATGGCCACAGAATGCAGGCCTCAAATTGCTTTCACCTGGAGGGGCGTACAGTACACTTGGAACCAGCTGCCCCAGGAGTGAAAACACAGTCCCACCATCTGCCACGGACTGACCCAGACTACACTGGAAAAGGGTGAAGCTCCCAAACGTCTGCAGTGTATCCATGACATCATTGTGTGGGGGAACACATCAATGGAAATATTTGAGAAAGGAGAGAGGATCATCCAGATTCTACTGGAAGCCGGCCACGCTATTAAGAAGAGGAAAGTCAAAGGACCTGCCCGAGAGATCCGGTTCCTGGGGGTAAAGTTGCAAGATGGATGGTGTCAGATTCCCACTGAGGTCATCAATAAGATGACAGCAATGTCTCCACTGACCAGCAGGAAGGAAACACAGGCTTTTGTAGGCATCATAAGTTTTTGGAGAGTGCACATTCCTGAATACAGCCAGATTGTGAGCCCTCTCTACCTGGTTACCTGCAAGAAGAATGATTTCCACTGGGGCCCTGAGCAGAAACAAGCTTTTGCCCAGATCAAGCAGATCACTCATGCAGTAGCGCTTGGCCCAGTGAGGACAGGACCAGAGGTGAAGAATGTGCTCTACTCGGCAGCCGGGAACAGTGGCTTGTCCTGGAGCCTGTGGCAGGAGGTGCCTGGGGAGACTCAAGGCCAACCATTGGGATTCTGGAGCCGAAGTTACAGAGGAGCCGAAGCCAACTACACTCCCACAGGGAAGGAAATCTTAGCAGCTTATGAAGGAGTTCAAGCTGCCTCGGAGGTGATTGGCACGGAAGCCCAACTCCTCCTGGTACCCCGACTACTGGTGCTGGGGTGGATGTTCAAAGCAAAGGTTCCCTCTACCCACTATGCCACCAATGCCACCTGGAGCAAGTGGATTGCTCTCATCATACAGCATGCCTGTATTGGAAAACTGAATTGCCCTGGGATTTTGGAGATAATTACAAATTGGCCTGAAGGTGAAAACTTTGGTCTTACTGATGAAGAAGAGCAGGGACAAGTGATATGGGCTGAAGAAGCTCCACCATACAACCAACTACCAGCAGAAGAAACACAATATGCTCTTTCTACTGACGATTCCTGTCACATCGTATGGGTGAAACGAAAATGGAAAGCAGCCATATGGAGTCAAACACAACAGGTTGCACAAGCTACTGAAGGAGAAGGTGGATCTAGTCAACTTGCTGAACTCAACGCTGGTCAGCTGGCTCTGGACATTGCTGAAAGAGAGAAGTAGCCAAAGCTATACCTTTATACCAATTCATGGATGGTAGCCAATGTTCTTTGGGGCTGGCTGGAAAGGTGAAAAAAGGCCAACTGGCAGTGTAGAGGAAAACCAATCTGGGCTGCTGATGACCGGAAAGACATCGCTACCAGGGTAGAGAAACTACCTGTGAAAGTCTGTCATGTAGATGCCCATGTCCCCAAGAGTCAAGCTAACAAGGAACACCGAAACAACAAGCAGGTAGATCAGGCTGCAAAGATATAGATGTCAAAGATAGATTGGTGACACAAGGGAGAGTTGTTCCTAGCTGGATGGGCCCATGATGCCTCAGGTCATCAGGGCAGAGATGCTACCTATAAGTGGGCATGAGACCGAGGGGTGGATCTAAACATGGACAGTATTTCTCAGGTTTTCCATGACTGTGAGACATGTGCTGAGATCAAGCAGGCCAAGTAGGTGAAGCCCCTATGGTATGGTGGGTGGTGGTCCAAATATAGGTATGGGGAAGCCTGAGAGACTGACTACATCACACCGCCCCACATACGCCGAGGCAAGCGCTATGTGCTGACCATGTTGGAAGCCACTACTGGATGGCTGGAGACCTACCCTGTGTCTCATACTACTGCTCAGAACAGCATCTGCGCCTGGAAAAGCAAGTCCTGTGGAGACATAGCACCCCTGAGTCAGACAACAGAACCCATTTCAAGAATGGCCTTATAAACACCTGGGCCAGAGAACATGGTATTGAATGGGTATATCATATCCGTTATGCACCAGCTGCTGGGAAAGTTGAACGGTGGAATGGACTACTTAAGACTATCCTGAAGGCACTTGGCGGGGGTACCTTTAGGAATTGGGAAATGAACTTAGCAAAAGCTACCTGAATGGTCAAAACCCAAGGGTCCATCAATTGAGCTGGTCCTGTCCAGTCTGAACCCTTGCACACAGTGGATGGAGATAAAGTCCATGTACTAGTGAATGGTATTTTAGGAAAGACTGTTTGGATTAGTCCCACCTCAGGCAGATGTAAACCCATCCGTGGCATTGTTTTTGCTCAAGGACCTGGTTACACTTGGTGGGTAATGCAGAAAGATGGAGAAGCCCGTTGTGTACCACAGGGAAACCTAGTCTTAAGTGAGAACTGTGTGTAAGGTTTTGTTGTGTAGAGTTTATTGATTTGGGTATGATGCAGGTATTAATAGAATAAGGGGTGGATAATGTCTTAGGTTGTAAGATGTGGCCGGGGGTGTGTATTCTATTGCCATCTGTCAGAGGTGGTACAGTTATCTTCTGTTAATTGGGCAGTTTTCTTTATCTCTTCTACAACCAATCCTCCCTCTGAGAAATATCTTCTGTTAATGGGCCATTAAATATCAATTCATAACTGATAAAAATTACATAATCCCATTGTGAGATGCTCTGCCCAGGGGGAGGAGCCAAGCATTCCTGCCTGGATATAATCTGAGATTTAGAACACCACAGACAGCCTTATCCCACTGGATTCCCAGAGGAAGACGAGGGCCATCTACACCACCACCGGACTTTCAGAGGAAAACTACACACTTCTACAGGATCACAGCTTCAACAGGACCACATCTGTCACTCCAGGAGGACTTCAGCCACCATTTAATTGGGACTGCTACCAACATCCTGACCAACAGGATGTTAGGTTGTATTCTGACTCTGTCAGTTGTTTTTCTTTTGTTTGTACTATTGCATTTGTATTTTTAATTTTCCTAATAAACAGCTGTTATTCCTATTCCCATATCTTTGCCTGAGTGCTCCCTAATTTCAAAATTATATTTCGGAAGGAGGGGGTTTACATTTTCCATTTCAAGGGAGGCTCCTGCCTTCCTTAACAGATACCTGTCACCTAGTTGAATTAGTTAGTTAGTTGAAAAGGACTGTGCACATCTTTTTCCTTCTTAAATATGTTATCACAGAGGCTCTATCAACTTCTCTAATTGGGCCAGCAACATGTCTATTGTCAGAGCCTTCAGGGATTGGCTCTACTGGACATAGTAGAAGTTTCGAGCATCTTCTCTCTCAGAAGCTTCCTCTGTGGCTTCCCCTGCCCACTAAAAAAACCCCCAGATTGTTTTAAACTAACACAAAAGATGAAGTGGCTAACAGCCATATTAAATAACAGTTTAAAAAACCCATTTCATTGCTCCACTTTAAGATGTGACTATACAACTGTAGCTTGTATAATACTTCCTCTACATAGGTTTTTCTTATTGCTTTAGAATTTGTCATTAAAAAGAATTTGTGCTCCTACCCATCAGTGTGTTCAAGCAGAAGGGTCATTGGTTTACAAAAATAAAAGGATTATTGTCTTTCTAGGTCAGATTTTAACTTCGTGTAGTGGGTTGATGCAGTCCAGATGCCTGGCACGCACCAAAGCTGCTCGCTCACTCCCCTACCCAGTTGCATAGGGGAGAGAAAATTTAACAAAGGGTTTGTGGGTTGAGATAAAGACTGGGAGAAATCACTCCCCAAATTCTGTCACAGACAAAACAGACTAAAATTAAAGATATTAATTGAATTTATTGCTAACAAAATCAGAGCAGGGTAATGAGAAGTAAAATAAACCCTTAAAAACACCCTCCCTCCACCATTCCTCCTTCCCCGGCCAGGCAAGAAGACAGGGAATGGGGGTTATGGTCCATTTATCACCTGTGGTTTCTCCCACTGCTCAGGGAGAGGAGTCATTCCCCTGCTGCACTGTGGGGTCCCTCCCATAGGAGACAGTTCTCTACGAACTTCTCCAGTGTGAGTCCATTCCTGTAGCAAAACAGTGTTGCTATGTAAGTACCACAATGTGTGTTTGTATTCTCAGTGGCTAGTATCAATTTCAGACAAACAAGAAGTCTCTTCAAGGGGAGATGTCTTATAAGGGGAGGTGTTGTTTTGAACAGCATCACTTAGTATGTCAGTAGGCCTTATGAGTATTTGTAACACTTGAGTAATTTGGGCTGTGAGATCAGTGCATAGAGGTGATCCTGTGTTGCAGTGCATTGCAACTTGGTTCATCATGTCCAGGGAGGGTGCAGCTGCTGGCGCTGGGCATGGGAACAAACGAGATGGGTCCTCATTTCAGAAAGCTTGAGAATCCATTTATTACCCCCAGGGAGGAAGGGTGGGATGTAGATGAAAAGATGGGGCAAAGTCAGGGTCATGGGGTTTTTATAGGGTATCACAGGGGTGTAGTGAGGGTTTGGGTCAAGGGAGGAGTTATTAGCAACACAAGAAGGGTAAGATCAAATTCCTGTCTCTTAGGAACAGGGTCATTCCACAATTCCCCCATTTTTAAACTGATTAATGCATGCTGAATAACTTATCATAAGGGGATTCTTGGGAACATGACTTAATAGTTTACAAAACCAAAATGAATATTATTAAGCTAAATTAACAAGGAATAGAAAATCATTTGAGACTTAATCACAAAGGATAAAGTAACAGAAATTATGATACTTGATTAAATGAAGGCATTTTTACTTAATGAGTTAACAGTTTAATCTCTTCTAGCTTTTGATCTTCTCACCAGAAGGGGTGCATTTCTTTGATCTTCTCTTCATGAGGGGCACAGTCTTTAGTGTTTGGTCTCGGCTTTGGTACTGGTGTTATGGGTGTTGTTATCTTGAATGATGATGACTGCAAAGCGAGGGAAGCAGCGAGGGCCCTGGGCGTAGGGCTTGGAGCAGGGCCAGCGCTGGGGGTGCGGTGGCGAGGCTGGCTGTTTTATTCACAGAGCTGAGCAGCCCTGCCATGCGGGCCTGGGGTGGGGCCAACTGCAGAGGGGCGGCACGAAGAGGGGGGAGGTAGGTAGGGGGGAAGGGGAGGTTCAGGACTGGAAAAGAAGGACTTAGGTGGGAAAAAGGGGACTCTTAAACAGCGTGGTAAGTGCCATTTTTAGAAGGAGGGCCTGGGACAGCGCAGCCATCACCTTCCAGAGTAGGGAAGGGGGAATATGGAAAGACAGGGGGCGAAGGAGGACACAGGAGAGCGAAAGGACGGTAGCACTTTTGTGTCACTTCTGGACGGATTCCGTCCCTTGTTCTGCCTTCAGGGAAAGGGGGATAGGGTGGCAGAGAGGGACATGGAGTGACAGAGAGACAGTAGCAACTCCATGCCATCCCGGCAGTTTTCACTCCTTGCCGCACTCTTAGGAACAAAAGGATACGGAAAGATATGTATGAGAAATGGTTACTCGCTTTTCATAATTTTAGAAAGGTTTATTAAACCTTATTAAAAATACAACAGAAGACTGAATAGAGAAAAAGTTACGGTGCCGGGAGCAAAGGATTTTCCCAACCGTGTGCTCGCCCACACAATGGACGTTTCGCCTTTTAACCCTTTAACCCCTCCCAAAGTTCTGTCCATCAACCCCTTCTTCGCTGTCCAGTGGTGGAGTTCTCTTCCTCAAATCCTGATTGGGAGGTCAGCTGTTGCCATAGTGACAAGCTGACCTTCCCAGATGTCCCAAGCCCGGGTGTCTCTTGATAACAACATGAAGGGGTAAAACATAGCTATAAATCTATAAAACCTTTCTTAACCTATACAGATGATATTTGTCTGTTAATTGTGAGAGTCAATCATCGCATTACTCACCTATCACATATGGGCAGCTTCACAGAAACTGAAAAACATGGGGTTTCACAGGAGGGGGGACTACAGATTCAGGGCATCACCACGCTGTATGCAATCATCCATACCTGTCCATAAGTACCCTCCAGGGCTTTTACCATCCATAAGATGCAGCTGACGTGTCGGGAAAGTTGACAAGAGTCCACTGAATGCTCCTTTTTGCAGGCAGACTAGCCGCCTGTAGCTCTTAAAAACTCTCTCCCATTAAAAACGAAAAAACTTAAACCATTCATAAGCGTCTCGCTGAGTGACGGTAGATGTTAGTCTCATTGCCCGGTCCCAGTAAGCTGGTGCCCTTACTGGGGAATTCCCCTCCCCATAAGCTTTTTACCTCCATGTTCCTTTTAAGATGGGGGTCCTGCAAGACTTACGGGGTGCTGGTAGTTCTGTTCTCACTGGCTGCCCGCATTCTCCACCATTTGTTGCAGTGCGTTGCAACTGGGTTCGTTGTGTCCAGGGAGGGTGCAGCTACCGGCGCCAGGTATGGGAACAAACGAGATGGGTCCTCATTTCAGAAAGCTCAAGAATCCATTTATTACCCCCAGGGAGGAAGGGCGGGATGTAGACGAAAAGATGGGTAGACTTAGGGTTTGGGTCAAGGGAGGAGTTATTAGCAACACAAGAAGGGTAAGATCAAATTCCTGTCTCTTAGGAACAGGGGCATTCCACAATACTGCTTTACTTGAATCATCCTGCTTAGAGCATGACTTGTGCCAGGGGGACTAAGCAGAGCATAGTAGCAGCAGTCGCACCAGACTCTGAGCAGATGAGAGATCTAGTGGTCTGTGGCCTGGCCATGATTTATCAGTCTCAGTGCAAAGGCTGTCAGAGTTGCTATTTCTACATAAGCAAATGCTTTGGCATATCCAGGTTCTCAAATTGCCAGTTCAAATGCAATTTGGATGCCATGTTGCAAATAACTATGTTGGTGTGATGCCTAAAGAGGCTGATCTAGAACAGAGACTAGACAGAGTTAAAGCAATATGGTAGGTATTTATGAAAAGGCCTTAAAGGATACGCCTTGGGCAGTACAAGAGCCTGGCCAGGGCTAACACCCAAGATGGACTCAAGATGATCACAAGATGGACGAAGGGTCATGAGTTTTCACACTTTTATAAGTTTTGGTCCATTTACATATTGGGGTTAATTGTCCAATTACAGCTTCATGTTATGAAGTCCTATCTTCCTGGTTTGCTCTCTTCAATTTGCCATTGTTTATGCTTTTGTGCCTGAGGCTGTAACAGTTGTCCTTTATTCTCAAGCTGGAAAAGGATTGTTTTGTCTAACTACTCTGTGAAGAGAACTTACTAACACTTAATATGAAGTTCAGAGTTACACACCAAGGCAGCACAGAATTTGAAAAATATGAAAGCTAAAACTTAAGGCATCAGGTGGCTAGTGAGGTGCCATCTGGATGCTGTGTTGTGCAATGCTTGAATACGTGCTTCTCACTAAGGATCAGTGAAAATACTACTATATTCTTGCTGGAACACTTTTTCATCCTGATGGTGCAGATAGGATATAGGTTATTTGGCCTGATGGTTTCAAAGCTGGAAGAAATACTACTTTTGTCCAACAGGACTCTGGGACCAGACACTGGTGCATAGTATGGGAGTTTAAGTGATGATAGCACATAATGACAAGACCTGGGGGTCCTGGTCAACAGAAAGTTGAATATGGGTCAGCACTGCCCTGGCAGCCAGGAGAGCCAACTGTGTCCTGGGAGGCACCAAGCCAGCCAATCAAGGAAGGGGATTGTCACGCTCTGCTTTGCACTGGTGCAGCCTCACGTTGAATATTGTTAGCAGTTTTGGTCACCACAATAAAAGAAAGATAATAAACTATTAGACAGTGTTATGACTGGAGACAAGAGCTTTTAGACGAATCCTGCCTTAGGCTTAGATTTCTGGCAGTGGCTCTGAGGCGGCCTGCACCTCAAATTGATCTCACTCACAAGTTCTTAAGAATGGCCAATTAAGGCAATTGTAAAATGAATTATTTATTGAATAGACACAAGATTAGCAGACAGAAGACTTTAAACATACTTACTACACAGAATATCTACTTCTAGTAGATACAAATACAGTGCATTATAAAAGGTACCTATATTACAGCTAGCAAAGAATTAGTATAGATTAGGAGTCAATGTAACTTACCACCAAATTTGATGATGGAGTACGCATAAAGTCCTTTCACTCAATTCCCGGAAAAGTAACCTCAGTTTGCATCCAAACTTTGGGAAGCAGCCCTACATATTACTGTGCAGAAAACTTCTGCTTTGTGAAAGTTTTGTGTAGCTTTTACAGTTTGTAAAATGATGTGTCTGTCAGTCAGAAATTCCAGCAGCTTATCTTCCTACATCTTTGTACTAGTTTGAAAACAAACCAGCAGAGGATTCCAAGTCAGAACTGCAATTTAATAGGAAAATTAAAATAAAGGCAAAGAACACTGGCTTAAACTGACAGTCGGGATACAACCTGACACCCTGTTGGTCAGGGGTGGTGGTAGCAGTCCTGTTGAAGTAATAGATGTGGTTCTGTTGAAGCGGTGATACTGTAGAAGAGTCTGCTCTTCCTCTGAAGGTCCAGTGGTGGTTATGGAGCTCTTCTCCTCTGGGAATCCTGTGGATAAGGCTGCTCATGGTGTTCCAAACATCAGATTATATCCAGGTAGGAATGCTTGGTTCCTCCCCCTGTGTGTAACATTTCACAATGGGGTAATGTAATTTTATCAGTCATGCAGTGAGACTTGATGGTCCATTAGCAGAAGATATCCCCTGGTGTCGTGGTGTGTGGGGACGGAGAGATGGCACACATCTGGGTTTTCATGAAGCAGAGAGACTTTATTGGTGTACACAGCCCTTTTTATAGGCTATTCAAAAGACTCTGAGTTTGATTCTGATTGGTTACCACACAGCTATTGACCAATAGCTACCTGCTTGCATTCATATCTGGGACTGGCTCTCTGTAGCCAACCCCCTCCTCCTCTTATGAGACATACAGTCCATCTTATGCTGTAATACCCTGGAGGATGCTATCAGGGATAAGTAATGGAAGAAATAAAGAGCACTGCCCCACCTGTTTTTAACAGCTTATGAAGATGGTGATAGAATACATACTTTTGATTAGATCTTACATTGTAACCTAAGACAATCTTGCTCTCAAAGTGAGATGTTTATTGTTAGGTCGGGATCTCACCTCCCTTGATAACTCCAGAGATAACTTGCTACCAGACAGATGTCTGGCCTAGGTTATCTCACCAATTCATGTGAGGGGGAAAATGCCCTGAGTTATGCACCAGCTGATAGACAGAACAGATAAGCTCTTCTGTGGCAGACCGCAAGTCCTTCTACAGAGAGCATCCAGAGGAGAGCTGTGAAGATGGTGAAGGGCCTTGAGGGGAAACTGAGGAGTGGCCAAGGTCACTTGGTCTGTTCAGCCTGGAGGAGACTGAGGGGAGACCTCATTGTAGTCTACAACTTCCTTGTGAGGGGAAGAAGAAGGGCAGACACTGATCTCTTCTCTCTGGTGCCCAGTGACAGGACCTGAGGGAATGGCCTGAAGTTGTGTCAGGGAAGGTTTAGGTTGGATATTAGAAAAAGGTTCTTGACCCAGAGGGTGGTTGGGCATTGGAACAGGCTCCCTAGGGAAGTGGTCACAGCACCAATCCTGACAGACTTCAAGAAGCGTTTGGACAATACTCTCAGGCACATGGTGGGATTCTTGAGGCTGTCCTGGTGCCAAACCAGAAGTTGGACTTCGATGATCCTTGTGGGTTCCTTCCAACTCAGGGAATTATTCTATGATTCTATGAATTCCAAATTAATGGGATGTTCCTCATTTTAACAGCTTCTTATCCTTTTGGAGCCTTTGACTGCCTTGTCAATTGTGAAGGAACACAAACAGTACCTTAACTGCCATCTGAGTATGAAAATGGGTCAGTGTCATGAGTGGAGTGGAAGCTTCAGACAAAGTTTATTAAAGAAGCCCTGTCACTGAGTCACAACGTGCCAAGAAGACCCCCCTTGCTTTCCCTCGACTCAGACAGAAGCCCTGAGCATGGCATTGCTTAAACTCCTCAACAGATAGCATCATTTGGGCATTTTGGGTTTTGCAACTTTTTCCTGCTAGTTCTAATGATGGCAAATCAGATATATTTGTATAAAAATTAATTATTTATTAAGACAAATGAACAGACAAAAGATAACTGATGAAAGATCTTAATCAGAATTACTGCACAGTATAAAACTAAAAGAACTACTAGTAGATTATAGTATAACATAAAATAATGCACTGTATCAAAGTACCTATATTAAAGCTAGCAAAATAAATAGTATTGATTAGGAGTTTAACATAACTTACCACTGAAATGACAATAATGTAAACAGATTCCTTCACTTGATCCCTTGGAAAATAACCATGAAATAGGTGTCCCCACTCATGGGAGAAACTCCATCCATTTCCAGGAAAATGTATAGAACATTTCTGCTTTGTTGAAGTTTGGGTGTGGCTTTTACAGTTGTAAAGTGAGTGTCTGTCAGTCAGAAATTCAACTTATCTTGTCAAATCTCACTTCAAAAGTAAGATGCTTATTGGCAGTTGGGAGATGCCAGACCAGTGTTAACCCCATGGTGCCAAAAAAACTCACTACAAGACAGCTTGTCCTGTTTGAGTTATCTGCCTGGTTAACAAACAATAGATAAGCTCATGTGGAGAGTGAGATGCCTTACTACAGTCAGATAAAAATGGTGAGTCACAGCTCACTGAACAAGAGGTTAGTCACTGAACACCATCTTAGTGATGCCACTCATGTATCTTTGGATCTGCATCACTCAAAGCAAAGTTACAAATGAGTGTTAGAGGAATGCTTCAGATTGTTATACACAGATGGAAACCTTACTTGTAATTCCAAAAACTTAGACTGGAGATCCAAGAAAGTGAGTGCAATTTATATTGTGTGTTTTCTAATACTTCTTCACGGCAGCTCAAGGAAAGCAAACCTGTAGTCTGCCTGCTTGGAGGTGGTTGAGCTTTAAGTAATTCTGCCTTTATGAGTTTACAGGATGCCTGAAGAAAGAGTTTAATCCTAAAATACTTTTTAAATACCACCTGAGTGACAAATATAAAGAACAGATGGAGGACCACGAAATAAGTCTGAGGCTTCTCATTGGAGTGATCACAAATCAGACAGCTAATTAAGTTATAGTGCCTTGTTTCAGAAATCAGACTTGCTATGCTAAATAATCTTGAGCTATTTCACTGTTTTGGTTCAAGTGGAGTGTCTAGACTTTAGGCCACTTTGCCCTTGTGACCACTAGTGTATAATTGTGGCTTCCCACTTGTATGCCAATACTTGGATTTAACTTTAGCTTAGCTGCTCTAAAGCTGGGATATTTTAAGACCTGTTTTGAATATGATAAAAAAGATGGATCTTTTTAGAGACATAACAGAATACAATGTTCAGGAGAGAGCTTCAACTTCCAATTGTATAGGGATAGTCTTGTCACAAGGAGAGCTAAAACATTGGGTGTATTGACTTCAAAATCTATTCAGTTGTTGGATTGTTGTGTGTTTGGGGTTTTCTTTAGTAGTTATGAGCTAAAACATTAAAAAAAAAACAAAACAAAACACCACCAAAAAACCAAAACTGAGGCAATGAAGTCCAAACAAATTCAATGTGTGATCAAGCAACTTCCTTTTCATTGAGTCACCTGGTATAGTTTGGGCATCAGAGATAAATAGCTCCCAAATACAGAAATGTGAGTCTTAATTTAATGCATTCAGCTTGTAAGGTTTTTTATACAATTTCTACTTTTGATCTTAGGTCCTTTCAGTTATCTTGATGATGTCCCATTTAAGATAGGAGACAAATTCAAAACCCCAGCAAAGGTTGGATTACCCATTGGTTTCAGCCTGCCTGATTCTTCTCAGCTTGTCAGAGAAGCCCAGGTAAGTGATGTGTTCTGCCTTTCTGCTCTCTTCCCCCTGGTGCTGTAAACTGCAAGTAGTCACAGTTTACACGTGTTCAAATGCTAGTCTTGATGGTCCTGTAGTGTCATTTTGTATGCCAGGCAGTTGTTGCAGAAGATCTGTTAGAATGTATAGAAAAATTAAAATATGATAGGCTGTGCAAAAAGCTTCTACTTTTAAAAGAACCTAATAACATTTATTTTAGCGTATCTACTTCAAAAAAGTACAGCGTTTTTGTTGTGGAGTCCTGGTTTAAAAGACAGGTGTTTGCCAAGGAAGGTGGGAACCTTCCTGGAATGGAAAATATGACTCCCTTCCCTCCAAATTATTATAACTTTAAAATTACATCACTTTCAGGCAAGGATATGTGAAAAGGAATAGCATTTCTTTACTAGAATATATTTAACAAGATAAACAAACAACAGCAGCAACAACAAACAAAACCAGAAACCAAATAACAGCCTTCCCTCACCCATCAAGCAATTTCCTCTTTTGTGTAGTTACGACCACAACCAGCAGGAGTGCTGGTGGGCCCTGGCGAGGTGACGGTTTCAGTGACTTTCTTGCAGCCAGCAGAGAACGCTACCGGGTCCTGGTGAGGCAGGACAGGTGCAATGATTCCCCCCGCGGCTGCAGGGGGTGCTGTGGCGCGAGCGCAGCATCCTCATGGCAATGGCAGCTTGGGCAAGGGGGTAGACGGGAGATGGCTCCCATTGCAAAACTCACAGGGAGCAGCCAGTCTCAGTACCCCTCTGGGTGGTGAGCTGAACTGGAGCACTAGCCTCAGAGCAGCGGGCTGGAATAGCAGAGGCAAGCAGACCTGGGGCAGCAAATCAAAGTGTAGCAATAACCCTGTCATGGCAGCAGAAACAGTGAGGGCTGGGTGGATCTGTGGGGGGGAGGTCGAGCTCAAGTGTAGCAAAAATCCCAGAGCAGCGGGGGGCAGGCAGGTCTGATCAGGCAGCAGTCGATGGCAGCAGCCATTACAAACAGCAAAAAAAACCCCCCAGACTCCGGCAGCAAACCACAACGCAGCCCCATCTAGGGAAAGAGAGATGCCCACTCCCCTCTGATTGCCAAGAGAGCAGGGACTGAGCCCAGCCTCTGACCCCCAGCCAAGTTTCGGTTAGCACCCCCCCCCCCGACCTCTTGCAGTATCTCTGCTCTTCCCAAGAGAAACCCCCCAGTCAGAGCGGTCACTCCCCAGCTAAGAGACTGCAACAACTGCACGCCTTCCTCTCTCCTTCCCCAGGACCATTTCAGTGTTATTCCAAGATGTCCAGCTAGGCCTTTTGTCTCTTAAATACCATTCATTCATCATCTCTGGGGCAACAAATCGGAAGAAAATTTCCTGAGAGAAAGAAAAGGAAAAAAAAAGGCCTAACCCCTAACAGGTCTAAATGTTGCCCGGACTAAATCTGAATAGCATTTTAAGAGGCAAAGGCTAAGAACTGATACACCCATGCTATGGTATATTTACAGAATCTTGTTTGAGGGCAACAAGTGTTTATATGACCATATTTTATGTGTTCTCACAATTGTGGGATGAAGAAATAAATTTTCAGTTCTTGTTTTCTGTGGAGTTCTGAGTGGGAATTCTTTTCCAGCTGTAGGGTAAACAGGTTACAGCATGGTACACAGATGGCTTCCAGGTCT